>CAJNSZ010000663.1:9614-60716 GCA_905329745.1 Rotaria sp. Silwood2
AAAAAAAAATAAACGTAACAAATGGATAATAAAGAATAGATCTATCAGTATTTTGCATATTTTTCCACAATTTTCACTTTTTTTTATCAAGACTTTTGCATTCGTCTTTATGAATGATTTTATCAGTCCGAAACTATCTATAATGTGAAGTATTCAGAAGAATCGAAGGCTTAATTATTTGAACAAATGAACATTATTGTTAATTAATAAGACAGAAATTGTCGAAATTCTTTTGAAACTTTGTATATATGATCATTTTTTGAACTCTTTTTCGATTCTGATTATTTATGAAGAAATATTAATTGTTTTCCATATCTAGAAGAAGTATCTCTATAGTTTATTTTTTCAAAAAAGTAACGTTCTGTTTTATAGCATGAAAAGTAAAAGTACACCAAAGAGGGTAATAAATACAAAGTTTCAAAAGCATTTTGACAATGTCTATCTTATCAATTAATACTAATGATCATTTGTTCAAATAATTAAGTCTTCAAATCTTCTGAAGACATCATTATAGCTAGCTTCGGATTTATAAAAGAATTTTGAATCTGTTCGTTTCATTGAATCTAATTAAATAAGGCATGCTGTTCCTTTTAAGTGAAAGATACAAATTTATAAAGAATCGAACAAGAAACCTATTAACAGCGGAATTATCTCGTTATATTGGAAGGCTGCTGAGATAGATGTGAAATAGTGACGAGAGAATATTCCCAGATGTCCGTGTCTTTTTGAGCTGATTTCGTGCCTATGAGCATTTCTTGCTGACTTTTGAATTATTCGAGTATTATTCAGTGCTCGTGAAAGTAATGGCAAATGTTTTTTTGGCGACCGTTAAAAATTAGAAGGTTGTAAATCTTTTTGAATGCGAATTAAACGGTAACTGGATTCTATTTGATCTTTCAACATTTTTTGTTCAGTACCGTTTTCATTAGAACAGTAACTGCTCATCTTCATAATTTTCATATGAAGTCGATTGTACATTATTCAGCAGTACAATAAATGCTTATGTTCCGAGAGAAAATCATGGCGAAATTTTTATCTCGTATTTTATATAATGATTTTGTAAACGATTTTTGAAAGTATATTTTTAATATTCTAGAATAATGTATTCATGTTTAAAGCAAATATCTGATCATTTACAATGTGAACATGTTTGTATAACATTATCAAATCGTATAATTGCATCAAGTACAGGATGGTCACGTTTAACTCAAGCTGAACAACATGTTTTAACACTTCTTATTGCATTAAATGATTATTCAAATGATATTTTACCAATTGTTCGTGATATGCCCGTCTATCTTGATTCAATTGATCGTTCACATAATTATCGTTTACTTTCTATTCGATTACTTGGTCAAATATATGTATCAATACTTTGTTCAACAACACCAAAAATGAGTGAATTTGAAACTGTTGTTGATCGATATTGTCATTCACAAACAGAACATATACAAAATTTAAATAGTCTTTTATATCCACGTTCATTTCATGATAATATTGTTTTCGATCATAATATTCAAGCACTTTTATATATTAATCGGCAAACACATTTTTGTGTGAGTACATTAGAACCAATAAAAAGCAATACACCATTATCAAGAACGATTAAAAAACATCGTTATAGACTTTTAAAACAATTCTATATGGAAATAGTTCGAATGGATAAAGAAAAATTATTATCATTTGATAATATAAAGAATGAACCAAGAATGAATGAAATGTATATGGTAAATGATGATGATGATCAAATTGAACATAAATGTTATTTTCTTCGAGAACAAGATTATTTTGAATTATATGTTTTATTTGATGTAAACATTCCAACACTGGCAATGAGAGGAATTGCAAAAAAAACATTGTTAATACTTAGAAAAAATTTGTGATACTAGTTGTTTTATTAGTGTTGTATTATTTCAGGAATTTAGAATTTTTTTGTAGCAATTCTTAAATATTCAATGTTATATTTTAGATAGTCAATGGCTTCGACAAATATTGAAAATACAAACGATAATATTACGACATCAGTTGATCAACAGGCATCAACAACTAAGAGTGTACCAATATATAATGCGTCTACATCTCATCAACATTCTCATTCATGTAATGACCCATCTCATCATCATCATCATCCATTATTTTTTGATCAAAATGATGAACACTCATCGGCAACAGCTGCCAAAAATGAAATGTTAATGAAACGCAAGACGAAGAAAACTCAAAAACAAGATGTAACACGTGCTGAGCTCATCCCAGGTCATCAAGGTGATAAAAATATAGATGAACTGCTCAATTTTATTAATGGATCATCATTAGCAAGCAACAATACTAATAGTAAAAAATCAAAAAAGAAATCGACAACAAACAATTGAAACTTTCTTGCAGTTTTTCATTTTGTTACAACATATTCATAGTTATTCTTTTGTGCTTACGTACATTTTTATTAACAACTCAGTAAACAAGACCAGTCTAATTGATAAAACATCACTAAAAAAAAAAAAATTTTACGTTTCGAAAAGAAAAAGACTCATAAAAAAATCACAAGATTTAGCAAAAAGGTTGCAATCATTGAAAAGATAGAACTACATAAAATTGTATGTGTTTGTAAATGATGAGATTTACGGATTTCGAAGATTTATTCTTTATTTTATTGCTCATGAACAAAATCTTCATTCTAAAGTTGATGCTTAGAGTAAAGAACTAAGACTGTTAAGTAACAATGACATTTGATTGTTTTTCAGCATTTTATTTATTAAATTTATTTTTTGAATTTTCCTTTCTTTTCGCAAAACTATAGTTCATATGAAAAATAATCAAACGTTATCCAATGAGCAGGGCTCTCAAATAAGATAATATGAATGCACTACGGCTTGTCCACATAATGGACCATTTCAAGCGTTTAGTATTTATTGTAAAATCCGAAACAAATGTTTCTGCCATATTGTAAAGCAAATGCGAAAGTGTAAAAAAAATGTATTTTGTTGTTCGAAAAATTAGTTTTGTGAATCTTGAAAAATGTATACAATAAGTACTAATTGATATTTATCGTTTGTTGCGATTTTTTTCTATCCTACTTTGAAACTAACTGTGCACTTTAATGCCAAGCTCCAAAACCACGCTATCAAATATTTTGTAAACTATCAAGTACGGCCTTTCTTGTGGCAAAATAATAAACTTAAATCTTTTCCTCTACATTGAAATATTCTCATAATAAAACTTGATTAATTTCGCTTTAACAGCGTTAAAAATAGATCTTATTTTAAAATTTCAATGAGCTATGTACAGAACACCAGTCAACATACTAGTGGATCACAATGAACTTGTAACAGAGGTTCTGATTCACTACTTTTTTTCTCAAAAATATTGAATATTGATGTAGATAAATGTAACGCTGTTACGAAAACCTGATTTTTGGTAATTACTATTTTCAGTTTATATAATTGAACAATAGTTTCAATATTGCAAATGTCAGATAGCAACTGCGTAGAATTCAAACCTAATTTTGATCTTTGCTTTAGCGATGAATCTTTCCAAAAATCTGTAAGTTTTGGTAATTTTTTAATTGTTCTGACTATGATTAAGTTTAACGGCAATAATTTACATTTATTCTACCTGTTTAAAAAAATGAGAAGCTATAAAATATTGCTAGTAGAAATTTACGCTTTCTAGTACTTTTAGCTTTTGTTTTTCTCTGTATACATGTGTTTAGGTACACTCTAAGAAAATCCGTTTTCTTGGAATCCTATAAGAGGTTTCTGGATTTATCACTATATGAAACCCTTTATAGGTTTCTGGGAAAGAGTTTTTCACCTCTCGGAAACCCTCAAAAACAATAAAAAAAGCTCAAGTTCCCTGAAACGCAGTAGAACTTTTCGAGACTTTGAAAACCTTGTATAGGTTTTCAGAAGCTATCCGCAAAACAATTCACTAATCCAGATATGTCACCTTATTCTAATCCCTTATTCTATCCTCTTAATCTAACCCATTATTCTAACTCTTAATCTAATCTCTTATTCTATCTCCTCATTTCAATCATTATCTAAGTCCTGAATCTATATCTACCCTCTCATTCTATCCCCTAAATATATTCCCTAATCTAACTCCTCACTCTATATCGAATCCCTTATTCTATCCTCTTACTCTAATCCCATAATCTTACCCCTTTTTCTATTCTCTTACTCTCAGTCCTTATACTAACCCCTAATCTAAGTCATAAACCAATATCTATCCCTTTATATCAGCTGAAGATCTAAAGTCTTTAAATTTGTCAAGGACTTAAACAAGATATCGATCAAAATGCTGTATCTGTTGAAAGATAGACACACGAACCTAATGAAATCTGTCAAGTGTTCTCGTTTTCCAAATTCACGGTTATGAAGCCAGTGAAATCGTTAGAAGTTGGAAGTCTCCTAAACAGAATGGCATTAATTTAGTCTGAGTTCTGAAGTCTTCATGTTTCGTAAAACCGACGTCGTGCTTTCAGTCTTATTGCTATAGTCTTCATGTATCCCACCAAAAGACTGAGTGAAAAGGTTAGTCTTAATCCTGTTGTCTTGCTGTATTTGAAAATCATAATCACGAAGTTAGTTTCAGTCATGGAGTCTTTAGGTTTTTCGAGCAAGAGTCATGAAGTTAGTCTTGTGTCTTGACATCTCCCAAAAATGTCGTCGTAAAGCCAATTAAAGTTTATGTCTCTTAAAGCTATTACTATGAAATTAGTAAATCTCATTACGTCTTAAATCCTGTCGAATATAGAGTCATGAAGTCAAGTAGAATCATACAGTGATGAAAGCTTTTTGCGTATTGAAGTCATAGTCTTCAATGCAGCCTGACTTCTGGTGTCGGTATCACTGTCGAAGGCACAATATTGATGTCATTTTGAGTTTGGGGGTCTCTAGTTTCGTTACAGTTGAAGTGTAACTTTCGGGTTCGCGGTTTTTTCGAACCTTTTGCCGGATAAGTTGGGAAAACTATATTCTTCGATATGAAGAAATAAATATCTATCTTTTTTCAGAATGCTTCCAAGGTATTTTACTTTGTTTATGTCTTCAAAAAGAGAATTCAGAAAAACGTCAAGTTATTTTTGAAACGATACGTCATGACATTCTCTACAATAGGTGAGCACACAAACTCTTGCGACTTGTGCTGATAGATTTGGAGAGAGCTAAAGGAAAAGGTTTATGAGAGTCCTAAAGTTTCTGACTGTCCAGCATTTGTCTTTTTTCAGCTAAATAACAATCATATTTCGTAGACATTTCATTCTTTCCCACTATTTTTGATCATCAAGATGCTTACTTTGTCGAAATGATGACATTCAGAAATTAATTTTTGTACATTTGATTAGATTTAGATAATAAATGTGTTTTTTTTAAAGCGTTTACATCGATATCAAAGTGAGCACCTACAACATCTGATATATTTTTTTCTTTTAGCTCTCTCCAAATTTATTAGCACAAGCCAAGAGAATCTTTTTTTTGACTATTATACAGAATATCAGGACGCATGTTTTGAAAAAATTTAAGATTTTATCATTTACGTTCGTTGAGATATATGGAGAATAAATGATATTGCAAACGTTTCGAGACACCTTGTATTTGTTTTACATTATCTCGGAAATGGAGATTTTTTCATGTTTTTCATCATTCCTCTCCTGCCACTCTTCTATATAAATCGGTTGAACGGATTCTCAAACGATTGAAACTTTCACTATGTTTCGCGGCAATCTGTGGACAAGGATGGCATGCTGGTACTTGGATGAAAAATAAATGAATCAAGAAGGAGAAAGACGACATTCTTTTTATGATCTGACGTTTTAATACCGCTTTATTATCCTTCCAGTAATATTTGTCATAATCCATTCACGTTTGTAGATACTGAAAAATGTAAAAACGAGTCGAAATTCTTTCGGAAACAAAGTATTTTTGAATTCTCAGAGTTCTTATGGTTTTACACAACAATTTCACACACATTGAATATGTTTTATATCATGCATGTCGAGCGATTCGTAAATCTCTAAAATAACGATGGGAACATGAGAATCAAAAAGAAGATATTTGAAGGTTATTTTGGTGTTTCAGAATACTAGATAGGCTTCTGAAATTTTTTCTCGGAACCGCAAAGGTTTTCGAGAAGGTTTTTAAATCAAAAGTGATTGTCGGAAACAGCACCAAGGTTTCTGAAAATACGGTTGAGGGTTCTCGAATCTATCTTTCCAAAATTCATAGGTTCTCAGATGCTCGAAAGTCTAGAAAGTATTTTCAGAAACTTCACATGAGTGTGAATACGTTTATAGGTTTTTGGAAAGGGTTTCAGAAGGGATTTCAACTTCTAAGCAAAATTTCTTTTTAGAGTGTTCTTCATACGATGAATATCATGTAAAAAAAACTTTTCAAGAACCTGCATTTGTGAATAATTAATATAGTATTACGATAGACAACAGTCCAGAAATTCTACAAATATCTCATGATAGTAACGAACACACTCGAGCAACGAACTAACACGGTATAGACATCTATTACAGAACGAAAAAACCCAACCTTCATCATATTACTGCTCCTTACTATTCCAACATCAATTATAACTAATTCGTGGGTGATTACAGCTAAACAGGATCTTCGAAAACAAGATTGAATATTCACATATAAGAAAAACATAATTTCAAATGTATTTATTCACTTTGTATTATTTTAAATGACGCAGATATATGATTTCTCTATTTCTTACGTTATTTTAATGTCACTCAATTTTCAACTTCATCAATTTCTTCACACTTAGATTGCTGTTGAATCTTCATCGGGTCGCAATGCTTCGATCAAAGTCTTAATTGGTACTGACACTACGATTGGAGCTTAATAAGGTCACAATGTTTCGATCAAAGTCTTGATTTGTATTGGGATTGCTGTTGAATCTTCATCGGGTCACAATACTTCGCACAAAGCTTCACTTGGTACTGGAACTGCTGATGGGCCTTCATCAGGTCAAAGTGCATTGATAAAAACCTTTGATAGCCATCGGGACTGTAGTCGGAACTGTCTCTTGTGAACTGTGGCGGTAGCGAGTATTGACGGATTTACTGTTTCTGATGCTGTGCTCTTGAATCGTAGGGCTATATGAGACGGAGCTGAATGAGAGGAAATAAATTGATCGTGTTGGTTTTTCTATGAATTAAAATTGGAAAATCAGTTGAAAGAATCAAATCGATGAAATACTTACAGAAAAATTATGGATTTTGCAGGTTTCATGGCGCTTTTGTAGGCATTTTGTAGTAATTTTAATGCGTAGTTTGAGGTCAGTTGGCAAAAAAAGACGATTTGTGTATTTCGGTTATGAGGTTTACCATTATAATAAGCAAGAATCAATATTTTTGGTTTATTCTTTTATTTTAACTTTTTTAGAACTTTTTTTGGCACTGATTTTTGTTTTTTTGTTTAAATAATTCTTTTTTATCTTGATGGGTAGAGGCTAAAAGAAACATTGTTTGACGGGGACTTATTAGTTCAAAAGTAGCTCGCTTAATTAGTTTCATGGAAATAGTGTCGTTTCAATTGTTTCACTCTGGAACTAGGGTCTGCATTCGTGCAGGATGTGGGATGCATGAGAGAAACAACTTTGTCTACTCACTTGTATAAGGAATCACTGGGGCTTGGTTATTTGAGTATAGGAATATGAAGCCACAAGGTATCAATACTGATGTATCGATATTTTGTCGTTGGTATAGAGTGATCATGAGCAGAAATCCATAGGTAAGAATATGTCATTGTGCACATTATACGTATATTTTATTGACTCTATGCATTGTTTAATTTTGTTCCAGCGGCGAAGTAAATAGCAAGCAATGCAATAGTAAGTATTGGTCGAAAAAAGTAATAATGGGACAAAACCCGTGTATTTATTTATAATTTTATCTTCACATACTTCACGTATACGAATCAATGTAGAAAAGCCGGACACATTTTACGACGTATATATAGCTGAGATAATACCTTAGTCTCACAGACTAACAACATCGATATATTGGAGTCTCATTTTCATCGTGGGCACACAAAATTTCATTAGGGCAACCAGCAAACGTATGTATTTTGAAAAACTGCTCTCCGTAGAACCCATTGTAGTTATTACTATCAAGCTGAATTTTCTGTCCTTAAGTAGTACCACCAGCGTTGTATTGCGTTCTTATCTTATCATTGCAATTATTTTCTTAGAGCAAATAACTTTCCAAAATTCTTTACCAGATGAATTGCAGCAAATAGTTAATGTTAAGATATTTTCCTCACAGGATGTCTGTGACAAGGATTGTCAACCCAGTTTGTGGAGTTCGCCGTACAAATAAAATCGTTCAGTATTGTATTTTTTATCATTTGAATATTTAATTAGTCTTCAAATAATATCATAATAATAAAATTTTGATAAGAACTGTTTTTATGTAAAACTTGACTATATCATTATATTATATTTTCATTCATCCGTACTCTTTTTGTTTTTTTTCTTTGTTTTTTCTCTTTGTTTTTTTCTTCTCTTTTCTTTCATGTTTTCTTTTCTCGTCTCTTCTAATGGGCAGCCATTCATCCATACCTATATATTAAGACACCTATCCTGTTTGTTTTGTGTGTATGTATATTTTATATTTGTACTTTTAAAAAGTCCAAAAAAAAGTTAGGTTAAACCTTGATACAGTTCATAGAAAAACCGTAGATAAATGGATTCAAGGGATGCAATTGTGTGTGAACAATGAAGGTGAATACTTTGAATATTTGACGGAAAAAAAACTTCTTGAACTTGTTTCTGTATTTTTTTTCTCTGACACCACCATTACTTTTTGTACACTCTAACATGTATCGATAGTTGGTCTTTAGACGAGATGAGAAAAAAAGATGAAAGAAAAGGTAAGAAAAAAACAAAGAAAATAAAGCAAGAAGGATACATATGAATGATAATATGATCTAATTTTATAGTCAAGTTTTACATAAAAACAGTTCTTATTGGAATTTTATTATTATTATATTAGTTGAAGAGTAATCAAAAACGTAACAATAAATAGAACACTGTTTTTTCTCTCACTACATAAAAATAAGAAATTTTCTTCAAGCTTTATATCCCGCAGTAAAGTATCTTCACCGCTACTCTTGGATGGTCTTAAGTATATTTATTTTTAAGCATGATTTTTTTTTCGTAATTTATATTTGTTTCAGATATAAATTATAACAAATTTTATTTATTTTAAATATAAATTATTTTCATTTAACTTATAATTTCTCAAATTATAAAATGAATTATAAATTAAATTAAATTAAACTATTCTATCTCTTTTTCATATTTCATCCTAGTAAAACGAACAAGGAAAAAAACACCGAAAAGTACATTGAAATGCTAACGAAAATAAAGCGATAAAAAGTACACATTTTTACATTTTCACAATGTGTGAAAGTTTCCGAATAACTGTATATCTGTTCGAAAACCTAATGCATTATGAATGCGTGTACAATGTACCTCTTTTACGATTTTATTGTCATTAAAGTCTCAAGACGTTTCTACGCTTTTTCTTCCTTCTCCGTCTCACTGGAATGAAACATGAAAAAGAACTAGAATAACTACTAGTAATTTTATTTATAATTTAATAGATTATAAATTCTTTGACAATCACTTATAATAAGAATAAATTATGCAAAAAAAATTATATTTAAAACTAAACATACATAAATGATAAGTTATATCTATTGTTATGTATAAATAATAAAACAAATGATTCATATTTATTATAAATTTGAATTACTGATAATTTGATTTATACATAAATGAAATTAAGAGTATATATAAATTGAAATCGCTAAAATTCTGAAAACTAACTTGTATCTAAGAATCAAGAAAACTTATCGGTATTTGTATTTATATTCAATATGATGGGTGATAATTTATATTTCTTTTAAATATAAGTTATTCAAGGAACAATTAATATTTACTTTAAAATGAAATTTTACTGATAACTGAATTGACGCATAAATGAAATTGCAACTGAGTATAAATTAAGATCCCTAAAATTACGAAAAAATTTATTTTCAAGAATAAATATAATTTATCATTATTTATATTTTGAATACATATAAATAATGATAAGCTGTGTTCATCTTAAAATATAAATAATAAAAAGAAGTAATATATATTTATTTTAAATTTGCATTGTTAATAATTTAACGTATGCGTAAATCACATTGAAAGTGAATGTAAATTGATACTCCTAAAATTATGAAAAAAATTGATATTTGAAATAATTGTAAATTATAATTTATATTTATTTTTAAATCTATATTATAAAAAAATAGTTTATTTTTATTTTAAATTTAAATTACTGATAATTTAATTAATGCATAAATAAAATTGAAAGTAAAAATAAACTCACACGCGGAAAATTATGAAAGAAAATTTATATTTAGAAATAAATAGAAATCATTATTGATATTTAAGAGCACCATTTCTTTCCCAACCCGCAAAATTCATTTTTATCGATTTTGATTTTTTTGTGTCTGAAAGGATATTCAAGAGTTCTCTATCTCAAGGCATATGAACGAAAAGTGTTTATTTATTTAGATCCCTAAAAAACTCGACTTTCGATATTCCCTATACAAAAACAATCGCGTTCTATAGCTCTGTCGTATTGTAAATAGTCTATACTGATATGGTTATTTCATTGTCAAAATGTGTTATATGGGTCAGCAATGCATCCTCCTAGCCATTTTGAAACTGCATTAATTGGTAGGTATGCATAAAAAAAATGAAAAACATGAAATATCGAAAAAATGTCGTTTTACGTTAGTTCACGTTTCTCTCAAAATCAACTTTTTTGAAGAAGATTTGAAGCTTTCCCTCTTTCTTTCCCAGACGCTGCGATCGATTGAGCTGAAATTTCTTGTGTAGCAACTAGAATCAAATCGGTGTACATATGTTTTTTCTTTGCTTGAAATAATGTTTTGGTAGGATTTCGTAGATCTTACAAAATTTGTCTAACGGAGAAAAACACGTTTTTTGATAGTTTCCAGTGTTTCAGTTCTCTTAAGCAAGGGAAACAATATTTTTCAAAGAAAAAAGATATATACACCCTAATTTGGTCATCGTTGCTACAAAAAACTTCACCTATAAATAATGAATTTTGATTTTTTGCAAGAGGGAAAACTTTAGGTCATTTTTAGTACCTGCGCTCCCTATATCTCGTAGAAGGAGGCATCTCAGATTTCTGAGTCTAAGACAACTTTTACTCTACTAGTCTGGATCTATCCACTCTGCAAATTTTGTAACTTTTAATTGAGTCGTTCTTGAGAAACCTGGAAAAGGGTGAGGTGCCTTTAAAATAAATCTAAATTACTGATAAAGTATACATATTTTCAATAAAGGGGAAAATCACACCCCTAATACTACACGATTGGAACGAGAATTTTTTTGGATAAAAGAGAGAATCAAATTGTTATTTGATTCATTTTTGAAGAATACACTACTTATGGTAATATCTCTAATATCATCGTTTGATAGCACCGACAATTATGTGTCCATAGCAGTATAAATACATAGTCAGTCATAGGTGGACTGTTCTGGTGAGTTGATTTTCCTCAAGAAACTACGAAATGATATGAACGTTCTCCTATGTAAGGAATATGCTATTGAATCGATCACATCCTAACATTTTCCCGCTAGTTTCGTTTATCAAGGATTCAGCGCTCACTTTCTTTTTGCTGTGAAAAATATACTGCTCTCTTTTGATTGACATCTATAAGAGATGGAACTCTCGAAAAACGAATATTCTTGCCATGCTGGGCAATGAAGAGTTTAGTTCCATGTTTGCGAAGAATTAAAATAACCTAATATACGCATTGACTGCTTCCATCATCCACCGAAGTTTTTTTATAGATCATCAGTGATTGGAATTCTCGATTGTAAATTGCAGATGGTCATCGAAATATGTTGAAATCAACAAATTCGCAGTCTCTGATAAAAGTAGCTACCGCCGTTTTGAAATGTCATCGTTACTCATCATTCTCAGCTGTTATTTCGAGTCCGAGTTGGTCTCAGTGTACACTGATCAGAAGTATGATCTGTCTTCAATCTGTTGACATTTATTAGAGATATCAGTTAAACACTAGCGTCATCTTGTGAACAGCATTTCTCGATCTTTATTTCTTTGCAACCTCTCCTTAGGAAGTGAAGTAACACAGCTATCGTCAATAGGAATTCGCTAAGAAATCAATTCGAAATAGCAGAAATATGATCGTCGTATTGAAAACTTCTATCAAACACTAGTAAGCCATAATTTCGAGCCTGATATTGATAGGCTAAGCTGGTCTCGATTAATTCAGTTGAAAATTTTAGTAATACGTACTCATAGTTCCAAAATTTTTTGATGAAATTTTCGCAACTTTCAATACGATGATCATATATCCGCTATTTCGAATTGATTTCTTAGCGAATTTCTATTGAAGATAGCTGTGTTACTTCACTTCTTGAGGAGAGATTGCAAAGAAATAAAGGTTGAGAAATGACCGATACATGCTGTTCAAATTTACTCCATGTGTAGGATATGTGCTGTTCGTCAACTTTCTTGGGATTCAATAAAATTCCAATTGCATTTTCTTTTAGCACAAACAATATAATATTATGTCACGAATGATCGGTAACTATATTGAATTCTATAGATAGAATCTTTAATACCATAATTTGAATGATATTTATTATTATAATATCAACACTAGCTCTTATAATGGAAATTCACATTTGATTCATTGAAAATGTTGGTAAAGTACATTTTGCATAGAAACCTTTTCAGAAACAAAGAAATACAGAGAGATCATCAAAGAAGACTGAGACTTTCAATGCATTATAGTACTGAGAAAGAGTCGTTCATCCTTTTCTGATTGACTGATTAGAACTGTTCTATCTTAGATACTTAAAATATAGGTACAATGAACAACTATCCCAGAAGATTACAAATATCCATTAGCTTCTTTGTAAGATATTTCAGATATGGTTAGATCTATCCGATTATTGCAAAAATCCTTCATCCAGCTGTTTCTATTGAGTCCTAAAGCGTGATGCGATGTTACTTCAAAAAATACCCTGATATACATTCAGCAAATGTGCATCAGTCATGTTTGTTTGAAGGTTTAAGAGCGAGTATAGGTTTAATGCACGAGTGTTCTATCAACGGTACGATATACGAAAATGTATATTCAACGATTAAGAAAATTATCAAATTTGTGTTGTACGTTGAATCGAATCGTGTTTTCTAAAGTTTTATGAAGAGTAATGAATACACTAGTGCTCATATTTTTCTTTGCTTTCTATATCATATTACAATGATGAAACGTATAAAGCCATGTTTGATTCAATTCGTACTTTAAAACAGTCATTTCACAACAAAAGTCCTTTGAATAAGATCAGAGTATACTTAAAATGGGAATATATGATTTTTTAATTGAAAATACCTCTTCATTTCACAATTGAAAGCCAACAGTCAAATGATTTTCTTTTAACGCTGTGTTGTTGGAATATTCAGACACATTTTCCGAAGTTGAGAGTCCTGAGTTGTTTTTCAAAGACTATTGTCACATCAATCTGTTTCTTTCACCAGAAGCGGTTAGAAACTCTCACGTAAAACATAACTGAGAGGAGCCCATGAGACGACAATAACTGAATACACATATCCAGTGGGGTGATATGCAAGGTGAGAATTCGAGTCTAGCATTCATTCCAGTTCTTTGCATCGTCATACTGTATTCAAACCGATTATGACAGGTGATGCAAAAGTTCCTGGAAAAACGTAAGACTGTCACACTCAAATAGATAGATATTGAAAAATAATGCGTTTTTGATAGAGAACATAATGCGTGTTTACAAGGATATGCTTATTAAATTTGTTTTATAAGCTAGTAGCAAGAATCATTTGGTTTTTCCTAAACTCTTAAAGAGCAGTCTATAAACATTTTTACATTAAACGTTGGATTGTGAGTGTGAAGTTTCTCCTTCATCCGCTTTCCATCCATATGCATACCCTAAAAAGATGTATTTTTTGCTCATTTTGCAAAGAACTCTGACTATAGCTTAAACTACATCATCGTATCGAGTGGATTCGATGCTTGATAATTTATCAAGCTCAACATTCGTAGAGCAGGTTAGTTTTATACTTATCTTCCAGTAAAATAAAATCAGGTCAACAATTGAGATGAGCCAGATTTTTGTCATTTAGAAAGACAGCTAAATCCGATCCCGAAAGTTTTACCAGAGTAGTGATCGAGATCGTCTTATGCACCAAGTTTTAATTGGTGAAATTGTATTCTTTGACAGAAATAAAGCTCCGAAATTTGTCAAAAAGTGCTCATTTGAAGTTTTAACTCGATGCTTATCACATCGTTGCAATAAATCTTTTTAAAATTATGTTGTGCCACTGATGAAACATATATTTAAATAGACGTTGAAACAAGAAAGAAAAAATATGTACAGTGATCGAACAATAGTTTTCAGAGAAAGTGTCTAGAACAAGAAGATTTTTACTTGAGTTTCCTGTAATAATTGAATATTTCAGCTGTACTACAATATTTTCTGCAAGTGAATTGCTTAGGTTTTCATCAATCTTTTGCCTCGACAATATTTCAGACAAGAAGTCCAAGCTGACGCTAACACTTGAGTAACTTGAACTATGGATTATGTAGTGCGACTGATATGTACGAGAGTCTGTCACTTTTTCTATACTGTATATCCTACTTTTTATTTGTTGTGTATTTTCAGATTTTGTATTTCAAACAAAAACGTAAAAGCGTTAGTAGCTAAGTAATATATGGGATTAACGCCGGTAACATTCGTATGTACTAGTTTCTAAACCAAAGATAAATGAAGGTTTCCATGTTCATAGATTAACTCCACCATAGAAGAAGCAATTTATCGACTTCTATGCCGGTCGCAAGTCCGGGAAAAGGAGGAGCGTTAGACGGAAGGGGAAGGGGTACAGATACTGCCGTCTGTAAAAAAGACAAGACGAAAGAAACCAACCATGAACGATCAATATCATTATGTATGCCGGCTCGGACGCCGCCCAGGTAAACAAGGTCCGCGTCCTCTGTCGGGAGACCAGGGCAGAGTCGAAAAATTGGTTACTGGAAATACGACGACGACAACGACAACGACAACAACAGCTGAAATTCCAAATAAAACCAAAATCTTGACGACAGCATTAACAGTAGCACCACTAACAGCAACATTATTAACAGCAACACCATCAACAACAACATCATTAACAGCAACACCATCAACAGTAACACCATCAGCAGCAATATCATCAACAGCAATACCATCAACCGCAACATCATTAACAGCGACAACCGAATATAAACGAACAGAAGCGCTAACAAAAACCACCGAAGACAGAGCGCAACGACTGAAAATGGCGAAAAATATTTTTACAGTGGGAACCTGGAATGTTCGAACTCTGTAGGCTACTGGAAAGCTCGAGCTATTGAGAAATGAAATGAAATGAAACGATATAAATATGACGTTATTGGTATCTCAGAAGTACGGTGGATAGGAAAAGGGCAAACAGTCAACGGAGACTTCATTTGGTCCGGAGAAAATGGTTCGCATACAAGAGGTGTGGGTATTCTTATGAGTGAAAAAGCCAAGAAATCATTACTAGGATACAATCCAATCAATTCACGAATTATCACCGCAAGGTTTAATGCCACTCCATTCAATGTAACAATAATCCACATTTATGCTCTAACATCCGATTCAACAGAAGATGAAATAGAAAACTATTACGATGGTTTGGAAAAGACAATGAAGAAAACACCTAAAAAAGACGTGATCTTCATCACAGGTGATTGGAACGCTAAAATCGGAAGTGACAATACAGGCTGGGAAAGTGTAATGGGAAAACATAGCTATGGCATACGAAACGAACGAGGCGAACGACTGTTGGAATTTACATCCACACATAATCTTTTCATCTGCAACACAAGATTTCAACAAAACCCCACAAGGAAGTGGACATGGGAATCTCCGGACGGCAAACACAACAACATGATTGACTTGATACTCGCACAACGACGATGGAAAACATCTATCATCAATTGTCGAACATGTCAAGGGGCAAATACCCATTCAGATCACTCCTTAGTCTTATGCAATATAAAACTCCAACTCAAGAAACCATTTAATAAACCACGATACCACCACCGACATAACATTAACCATCTCAAGAATCCAATTATAAAACAATTTTATCAAAATGAATTAGAAAGCAATCTGCAGAACATTCGAGCACCATGCATCCTGAATGAACATGCACAGCAGATTGAAAGCGCAATCAAAGCAGCTCTACAGGTAACAGTGCCGCTCAAAGTAGCTGTCAAAAAACCATGAAATGCCGATCACACTATCTCTAGCAGATGAAAAAAGAAGAGCAAAGCAGACAAAGCATTTATCGTTAGGGAACAACAGAAGATATAAGCAACTATGTACCAAAGTGACCAAGTCAGCAAGACAAGACAAAAATGAATGGATAAAAGACAAATGCGAAGAAATAGAAACAGAATTATAAGTTGGCAACACGAAACAAGCATACAATCTGGTAAAAGTGTTGAAAAAGAACCAATATACGCCGAAGCTCATGGTCATAAAGAACCAAGAAGGCAAAGTGCTACAGTCTAGAGAATACGTCATACAACGATGGACACAATATTGTCGAAATCTGTACGAAGACAGGAAATGGAGCCGAAATGGTGAAGGAACCAGAAGCCATAACACCACCATGTGAAGATTATTCAAAGAACATCCTTTACACCAAAATACAAGCAGCAGTTCAACAACTCAAGAAGAACAAATGTTCCGGGATCGATGACATAATCGCCGAAATGCTACAAGCTGGTGGAGAACAGCTACTGCACAAAATCCATGATCTATGCAACCAAGCATGGCAAGAAGAAACAATCCAGGATGAATGGGGAAAGTCAATCCTGGTCCCAATCCCAAAGAAAGGGGACCTCAGTGACTGCTCAAATTATAGAACAATCTCTCTCATAAGCCATATGGGAAAAATTCTACTTATGGTGCTACTTAACAGACTAAAACATTACCTAGATCCATATCTGGCGGAAGAACAAGCCGGATTCAGGAAGGGCCGCAGCACAATCCACCAAACTCTGATCCTGAGAGTTGTCGCGGAAAAATCGAAAAGAAATGGTAAGAAAATATATAATTGTTTCATCGATTTTCAAAAGGCGTTCGATACAGTCGAGCACAAAGTCATTTGGGCTGTTCTGAGATCTTATGGTGCCAACAACAAGATCGTTACATTGCTAGAGAAAATCTGTGAAAAATCGCAATCTGCAGTTCGAGTGGGCACCGACATCGGCAAATGGTTCAAAACAAGTGTTGGAACACGGCAAGGCGATCCCCTATCGCCCCTTCTTTTTATTGCTTATCTCGAAAGAGTTATGGACAAGATTAAGCAAGATAACCATGGAATCAGCCTCAATGGATCACAAATAAACAATCTCCGATTTGCCGACGATGTCAATCTATTGGACGAAGATTGGGATTCACTGCAACAACAAATGGAAAAACTTAGACAAATCAGCAAACAAGCGGGACTGATCGTGAACACAGCTAAAACCAAGACGATGGTTTTCGGTGATAAAAACGCTGCAGAAGAGCTTCACGTGGACGGTACCAAAATCGAGAACGCGGAGAAATTCGAATATTTAGGAAGTCTTCTCACATGGGACAACAACTGCTCCGTAGAAATAAAGCGAAGAATCAACAAAGCGATTGGAGCAATGTCTAACCTGAACGATATATGGAAAACAAAACATATTAAAGTGGAAAACAAACTAAAGCTTTTGAGAACATGTGTTTTCAGTACGTTGCTGTACGCTTCCGAAACATGGATTTTGAAGGAAGTCGACAAAAAGAAATTACTGGCATTCGAAATGAAGTGTTACAGAAGAATACTTGGAATTCGTTGGACGGACATGGTACAAAATACAGATATTCGGAAGAAAATATCGACGAACGAAACCATTATAGACACCATCAAAAAGAAAAAGCTGCGACTGTTCGGTCACATCTGTAGAATGGATGACACGAGGCTGCTAAAGCACACGCTATTCTCTAGAATGAATCGAAAATCTCGACGAGGTAGACCATGTCGAGAATGGCTTGATGACATTACAGAGTGGAGTGGTCGCAGCTGTCAAGAACTGGTGCATCTTGCACAAAATAGGGATCAATGAAGAAAAATGATCCGAACAATGGTTGGCCCCGACGGGCAATAAGCCTATGGGATATCAAGATCAAGATGTTCATAGATTAAAAACTGCTGAGTAGTCATCAGGTAATTTCTGAGGATTAAAAAGACAAAGTACTGATACTCCACAAAATAATTAGCAGTCGCGTTACCATATATCGAAGAAGTTGATCCAAGCTGTTAAAATGGCATTTTTTTTTTCAATGGAATGCAAAAAACTTTTCTTACATTCCTCAAAATCAAAATTAAGAACTTAACAACATAGACTATTGATGAATTAAATTTTTGTTGGCATGTTGTATTTAATGTTGAATATTGTCTATCATCGGCACCATGAGAAACTAACAAGAAAAACAGCATCCGAGTTGTCTTCGTCGATAAGTGTAGCTGGTGTTCTAAAGCGAATAGAGTGAAAACTGAAAGTTTGCTAAACTCTGGTAAGAAAGCATTGCCTTGTAGAAATGACCCTTAGTGCATATTATCTAGAACAATAACGACGGACAGATTCATTCTATTGAATATTATTTGATGTTCGCAAATCTATTTTTTTCTATGTTGATTATCTTCGAGCAAATTTTTGGAGTAATGACTCAGTTTTTTGCAAAAATACTTTTGAAAACAACTACTTATTTTGATTATTCATTTCATAGTGTAGAGTGTGGCGAAATGACACAAATTTTCTCTTCAAAGTGGATGTCAAACAAGGATCAGAGCACGACAATCATCAATACTGATAACATTAATCGAGAAGTAATCGTATTTTAATTAGCTGTCACTTATATCTAAATTAAATAAATTGAACGAAATTCTAGTTAGAAGCGGCTTATGATATCAAATCAGACTCGATCTATATGAGTACTATTGTGATCACTCATGGTAAATCAAATGTCGAAAATGATAGTTATCATCCTCAATCAGACGGGAAAGAATGTGAAATGTACACCTTCATTTCGCGTGATTCTTTTAATTATGTATATGTTCTCAATACTTATCTACCTCTGCTTCGGACGTCGATGTGATCATTTGGGATCCGTTGGCTCAATGAAAGAAATAACAGTCCATATAATCTATCCGACAAGTTGGGGCATATATATGTCGTGCAACAAAAGAATTTTCTAATGTTATCCAAGCTCCTATTACTGCATATATTTCAAGTATTTTGCTGGAATTCAAATATGATAATGGAGGCTTCAGTAAACTAGTGTTGATCAGATATAAGACAACCACTGATTCATCAGTAAACACTTTATTACGGTCACGACGCACTGCTAAACACACTACAGCCAAACGCACGACAATACAAAGTAAATAGCTTTTTGTTCCATAAGTTCTTGTATGCGTTGGCTCTAGTAGTTTTCTATTCAGTTTTCGGAACCTAAATTAGTAGCAAAAGTCAAAGAAATTGAATGCTCTACAATTTTGTTCTGGAATAATGTTCAAATTTATAGTTCGATCAACAAGCTACGGCTAATATTTAAAAAATGTTGAATGCCTCTACTTCTGCTAATTTCATAAGTCAAAAACTCGGAATGTGCACAGGTTTCAGCATAAGAAAAATGTCTTGATAGTATACCGTGTATCATTTAAAAGACATTTATGAAATAATATGAGCTGTCACTCTCAACTTGCTAGCACTTCGATGAATTTCAATTGTCATGAATCATAACTAAACCGTTTTCGTAAACGCCTCTTTTCGTATTGAATTTGAATAGAAGTAAAAATGTCCACTGAGTAAACATAGTTATTCAAGAACTAAATAGTCCTTTTTCTGAGAATTTTTCATCAATGAATACTTCTAATGATGAATTACCAACTAAGAGCTTAACAGTATCTACAAAATTCCGTGGAAAAGTAACATTTTCTCATTTCCACTTCACAAAACTTGCATTACATTATAAAATGTTCAGCACAAAAAACTGTCTTATTTTTTTGCACCATGTAGAAGATTTCAAGTAACATCAACTTACAAAAATCCATGAATCAAGTACTGCGAAAGTCACTAGCCTGTATATCAGAGTTAAAGCCAGTAGAGCTTTTTTCTTAACATTATCGTTACTGATCTAAGCACACAGACCGAATCGGATTGACCGGTATGCCGGCATGAATTATTCTTCATTTTTCCTACCATATGATAATCAAATCAATCCTTCAAGTAGTCATATCTGCGTTCCAACCGCTACAGTAATAATACAACAGTACTTTTATATTACTTTTCACTTTTTATTTCCATAAGGCTTTTTTGTGTCTGGGTAAGGCAATCGTAACTCGAATTTCAAGTTGAATTTTTTCGCTTTTTTAATATACGGTTTGGTAGAGTGTGAGCTGCTAATCATGAAAAACTAGTTTTTAACATTAATAAACACTTCGTTGAAGTCACAAAAAATCCAAAACTTGGTACATGTCGTTTTTCTCGAAAGAAACGCTGTTTTTTCCAAATTACGCAAAAGTTTTCATTGCGGTCTATTTGAAAGCTTCAGAAAATAATTTCTTCTGATTCAATTTAAAAAGCTGAGCATGAAAACGGTATTAAATCTATCCTACTCCAAAAATTGTATTAATATTGGAGAATATCTACCTTTGCTCTGAATTGCTGATGACTCATTCTTGTAAACCTATCTAGTTTTTTCACTGATATGATCAAGTCAAATATGCCATCTAGTTCAACTCATCATGCCACCAGTCACAAAAATGCGCATCGTTTTTCTTCTTTCTATTTTTCTTTGTCAAGCTAAATCGTTTTTTTTAGCTGTGAGCCAAATAGTTAGAATTCTGCTCGTAATTTTCAATTCTCCACATCAAAACTAAGGTTTTATGTAATAGGAATATCATATTTGACAACAGAGCCAAAAGCCGAATAAACTGTTTTACATTTTCAACCTTCATAGGGTTCCATTTTTTTAATGAAAATTTCAGTCACTATTGCAAGTGAAAACTAGAAAACTTCTGAAGTCATTGAAAACGATAAAAATACACATCAGCTGGCTCAGTTTTCAACGCTGATTTCGAAAATGATATTCAGATTATATGGAGCGTTAGTTTTGATGTTGAAATTTGAGAATTACGAGCAGAATTCTAACTATTTGGCTCACAGCTCAAGAAAAGTGATTTTTTGGCAAAGAAAAATAGAAAATAAAAACAATGCGTACTTTTATGACTGGTAGCATGATGAATCGAACCAGATAATACAAAACTCGCCCCTCACAATAAAAGCTCTCCGGTCTTCTATTACATCCAACAGAACAAATGTTTCAGAAGTATTTTATTGTGTCCCACTTTTTTCCATAAATTTTAATTAAAAGAGTTTTCCAGAAAGCCAAGATGGTAATTGGGGGTTTCGAAAGCGAGTTTTAGGGTTTCAAAAGTTCATAAATAGTGCTGACATCAGTTTTTTAAGATTTTCAGCTTAAAACCCTGAAAACTAGGCTTATTTTCAGGTAAATACACTAATTAAAGTTCCCATTTTCCCATTAATTAATTAATACGAGAAGGTCTTTTATTACGTCCGGCACATAATTTCTCCAAGGTGAACTTTTATTTTGGATGATCTTAAAATATAGGAGACAGTGTTACCAGCTCTTGATGTTCGAAAAGCAGAAAAAAAGCAGAAAGTATGTTTCTGATACTAAACAATCGTTTAAGCTTTGACTTGATGAAGTAAGCAGAAAAATTTACAGCAATTTCTCGTCTTTATTGAGCAAAGTCAAGGAAAACTTTGTTAAGCACAAAAATTGAATGATGGGATTTCCCGACTTAATAGCTTCTAATAAATTTTGATTCGATAATATATGTTTTTACAACCCTAGCAAAAGTTCTGCAACACTCAGCAATAGTTCTCCAATAGTTTATGTTTGAGTTGGCTGTGAAAATAAGCACTTATCTGACAATATTATTAAGCAACTTGTCATTTTTTATTGAAAAAATAAATCATTACGATTTGATACCAACAAAATAGTGTAAGACATATAGTATCCAGTGACAAGAAGTTTTGGGACGAAATTGTGTTCTATTCACTCACCTACTTTTCTTTGTTTACAGAGAGTATTAGTGGAAAGAGTTAGAAAAACTGACTATTGTTGATATTATTTTTGTGTTGGAGATTATATTAATCAGATATTTTTCGTAGCCAGGTTTTCCGCTGCAAAAATACTAAAAGAATACTGAAAGAGGAGAAATTATGTCTTATTTTTGCTCGTGTTGAAGAGCGGAATAAATTCGACAAAACAACAGTTTTGAAGTTTTTCATATATAAAGGAAATTCGGTGGACGATAACAAAACAGATTCTGCCAAATTGCCATTTTTGACTTAAAAATAGCTAAGATATTTCGAAATTTTAGATTTCTATTTTGTTCCTGCTTGTGATACGTTGTTTAATGTATTAATTATGGCAGTCCAAAAGTAGTGAGAGTGGTACTTTAGATCCTTATAAAAAGTTTAAAGAAACTTTCTCCCTTTCTAGTCTAATAGCAAAAAGAATGCTCTGTTTTTTAATGCTATTTGATCATCCTTCAACTAATGTCATAATAATAGAATTTCGACAAGTCTTTTGTTCGCATGTGTCACGGTTGGATGAAAGCTAGTGAGTATTTTTTGAATAACTTTTCGATAGAAACAAGATAGAAAATTGCGGTTTTCATTGTTGGAGAGAGAGTATCAAGATGCATTGAATCGTGTATTACAGGGTTTTCTAATACTGATTTCTCAAGTATTTTTATTCAATTTTATAACTGTCAGAAAAATGTTTTCTTTTATGAAAAAAGTAAAAGCATAAAAGTGACCTTTTTCCACAGATTTCGCGACAAAAAATCGTGTTAGAGGCTCGATTAGAATACATATTATTCATCTTAATCTTTCGTACTTTGTAGATCCACGCTTAGTAGTTTGGATTTATGCTTCATCATTGAAAATTCACTATAAACAACTTAACAGATAGGGTTGCTCTTAAAGAGGTCAATTGAAAATCTTACAAAAAACAGACCAGGAAACCCTGAAATATACGATTCGATGCATCTTCATTTCTTGTTTCCAACGGTGAAAATCGCAGTGCTCTATCTTGTTTCCATCAAAATTTATCCAAAAAAAATATTCATTCGTATTCTTTTAAAATAAATATTAATACAACCGGCAAACATGATAACGAAACAGCTCTTATCGAAATTTTATTATTATGATATTAGTTGAAATATGATCAAATAGCATAAAAAATAGATCATTCTTGTCCTTATGAAACTATTTAGAGAAAAAATTTCTTTAAACTTTCTATGATCAATTAATATACCACCCAAGCAGACAAACTTTTGAAAAAACGCGTTTAAACGCACAGAAATTGCCCTAAAATTCACAAAATGTGGACGTTTTTTGCTCACACTCGCGGCTCCCGACTGTGAGCCAAAAACGCCCATTTTTCGCGCTTTTTGTGCGCTTAAACGTGTTTTCACATAATAAACGCACGTACACGCCTATAAAAAAGAGAAAAAGGGGTCGTTTTCTTATACTCGAGATGCATGATAATGATTACAGTCACATTTCTTGAGTTGGAAAAACACAACAATGTTTTTCTCCTTTTTGTATGTGTGTACACACCTTTAAACGCATGAAAACGGCGAAAAATGGGTGTTTTTGGCTTATAGTCGGGAACCGCGAGTGTGAGCCAAAAACGTCCACTTTTTGCCGATTTTAGACCAATTTCTGCGTGTTTAAACGCGTTTTTGTCAAAAGTTTGTCTGCTTGGGCACTCTCACTGCTTTTGGGCTGCTCCAAGTAGATAGTTGAAAATGTGTTGTTTCGTTGAACTTATTTTGCTTTTCAAAACGAGCTAAAAAGCCATGGTTTATCCACTATTACTGTAGTATTTAAAGACTTTCTTTAAGCCACTAGCATTTTTACAACGAAAACCCTGTTATGAAAAACATTTGACTAATATAATCTCCGACACGAAAATATATCTACAATTGTCAGTTTTTAATCTGTTTTCATTGCAATCATTTGCGACCAAAGAAAAGTGAATGGGTGAATAGAATGATATTTATCCCAGAACTATGTTGCGGCTCGATGTTTTATGTTTCATACTATTTTACTAGCATTAAATGACAATGATCCGTTTCTATGATAGAAGATGAAAATTTGCTCAAGAATGATGCTAAACATTTGCTTACTTTCATATCCAACTCAAGCGTAAAATATTGGAGAACTGTTGTCGAATGTCCAGAAATTTTTGGGAGGTCTATAAATTGAGTTTTTCGCAACCAGTAAAAAATAAGAACTATGCTCAGAATAAAATAATGATAAGAAAAAATGCCAGCAAATATTATTAAACATTTTCCTTCACATTTTTAAACTGATATAGTATAATATAACATATGTTGGTTAAAAATATAATAGATAGGATATCTGAAAAAGCAAGAAAAAAGCAGAAAAACTCTAAAAAGTCAGAAGAGATAGTAACTCCGTATGGCGTCTATTGTCACCAGTTTTTACTAAATATGTGATTGCTACTTTCTAATTGTTCAGAAAAAAGATCTATGAAAAACATCAGAAAAACATGAATTGGAGATCAAAAGCGAGAAACGTTGCTTCAGTCTTACTGGTATTTTCACGTTTACGGTGACAGCGATTATTGCTTCTGCTTCAATATTGTACTCCTACAATGATTCTCAACCTCACCATTACTGTCAGTACCACCTCTACATTCATCTACCTGCGAGAAATTATGCGGATGCAGATGTGGGCAAAGAACAGACTAACACCCACATATACATACACTCGGTACCTATTTCTATATTTTTTCTTAGTAATGTGAGTTAGAATTATGAGAAAATACAACAGAAAACAGGTGATAGACATTGCATATACCTGCAATTTTATCTTAGCATCCTTAAACTGTATGTCAAATCGAGGAACACAAAAATTTTAAGTATATAGTACTCCTGCACTCTAAAAAAATAGGTTTTATACCGAGCCTTCTTAAATTCGGCAAGGGTAGCGATACTTAAAATGGTTATATCCGCAGATACAATCTGTGAACCTTTGCT
The DNA here is from genome assembly GCA_905329745.1 of Rotaria sp. Silwood2. NCBI lineage: Eukaryota > Metazoa > Rotifera > Eurotatoria > Philodinida > Philodinidae > Rotaria > Rotaria sp. Silwood2. The sequence continues at coordinate 34,918 of CAJNSZ010000663.1, forward strand.
ACGAAATATTTTTGAGTTTCGTAGGACAAAAAAGAGCTTGGCATGAAAAATAAGATCCCATTTAAGTTTGATACAAATCCTTATCGATTTCGCTTTATACTCCAAAGGATTCATATCGAACTTATATAGTTTCGTATTTTTGATGCCGAGCCCTTTTCATCTTAAGGATCTCAAAAAGATTTCGTAGTAAAGGTTCCAATATTTTATCTGCGGGAAGAACCATTTTAAATGAAACACTGGAAGGATTCAAATACTGACGCGTCCAATAATTTAAATGGTCAAGCTTTCGATTCTCTTATTTATTTCTCCTGATAATGCTCGATATTTATACTTCAAAATATCGTCTAAACAATGTTTTAGCGACCTGCTGCAATGGTAACGGCTCTCGTTCACCGTATCTACTTACTCTTTTCGATTAACCAGCTGCAGTATCTTGGAGAAAAAGATAAAAAGTGCTTTTTTCTCGTAAAATGTAATTGAAAGAAAGGCTTACCATAACCAAGAGATCCTCAAAAGTTAGGCGTCCCATCATTTGCAATGACAAAAAGAAATACCAAATAAAAAAACTACGATTTTTTCGTTGGTAAATTGGGTAACATACCTAGTTGGGAAGCATTGAATACAATTCAATTTCTCGCGTGATAACGTCATCGGTATTAACCTTCGAAAAAGCATCAGACGGCATGAATATCTTCCAGTAATGCACTACGGTACCAGCAAACCTAAACTATTTTGCGAAAGAGCTCATATTGATTAATAGAAATATTAATAGTGCTCAAGCTCGTAAAAAAATTCCATTCTCAAAGCTCTTCATATTTTCTTCAATATTCCAGTGAGAACAACAATAGCAGCTAATCGTGTTCACCGTGCCTAATTTTTAGCTACCTGCAATTGACTTCATATTAGGGTAGAACGAAATGATTTATCTATCAAACCTTTAACGTCGATGGAGCAGTGCCATTATAATCACAGTGCAGTTAAAATATGTCCCTAGCTCAAAATTTCCATTTAACCGCAAGTACTACATCTACCTATCAGAAACTATAAACTATTACTAAATGGGTGAATCCATGGAAAACCAACGACTATTTTGGAAAAAGTTTTTTTTCTCAAGTTTTTTCTTCTAGTTAGATTGATCATCGATAGAAAATAGGTTTGGTCGAAAACTATTCCTAAGTAGTACTTGATATCCAGAAGATCCAAGCTGCTGTCTCGCTATAACTATGATGAGAGTAGATCACTTCGGTAACTCCAATGTTTTGAGTTAATATTTTGAGGGTAGGTAGATGAAGACTAGACTAGAAAAACCTCCAAAAGATTTGTATTTTCAATGCATCAATACTGAACTACGCCATTCTCAAGAAAAATGAAAAATATGCATGTATTATGAAAAATGTGTTTTTATTCTGATTGTGTAAAAATCATTTTACTTATGAATGGCGTAGTTCAGTATTGATGCATTGAAAATACAAATCTTTTGGAGGTTTTTCTAGTCTAGTCTTCATCTACCTACCCTCAAAATATTAGCTCAAAACATTGGAGTTACCGAAGTGATCTACTCTCATCATAGTTGTACCGAGACAGCAGCTTGGATCTTCTGGATATCAAGTANATTCTTTTTATTTAATAATGACAGAGAGACATTATTCGATTATTCATATATCATTATTTGACGATTAATTTTAACATTCTCAAATAAAACCAACATCTTAATCATTGCCTATCATGGCAACAATCGATCTTGTGCGATATTCTGAGTATACGTGTGAAAATCTACCGAAGCAAGAAAAATTACTATGATAGTTCAACTAAAATAAATGGACATCTGTGACATCCAAGGTTCCCAATTAATATAGCCAATAATATACCAAGCCAAAGATGAAAAGGCATTCATTAGACTCTATATTAAATTCTTAATAGTCATGGATATATACATAAATTCTAGAGAAAACCTACCACTTCCCATTCTGCTTGGTTATAGATGCTTTCCCAGATAGTAAAAAATTCGAATAACCATGATCTAAAGTATGTCACTTTAGATAAAAGAACATATGAGAAGAAAATAAAAATAAGAACAAATTTGAATCTTTGATCATGTAATTCTGAAGGAAGTTAGACAGGAATGAAAAGTCTAAACATCTTTATTGCATCTATAAAATTTGGTTCAAAAGAACACATTTGTGGACGTAGTTTATCAAAAAGTTTTTGAGTAGCCTATGCCGAAAAATAATGAGAACAACAGTGAACACAGAAATACAAAGAATTATAAATGTTTCTTCAAAACGAAACAACAATTTATTTAAATTCTTCAACGAAAGCAAAGCTTCTACGAACTTTAGCATAGTAACAAGTCCATGAGCTTCATCATGATTATTAGTAATAAGTTTTGTCCAACCCCATGTCGTCTTCTTTTATAAAGAAACGCCGCTATAGCGTTCTGAGCGGTAAAATAGCGGCACACAGCAAAAATTGGCGTTATGATCCGCTATGCTTTTACGCTAAATAGCGTATTTGCTACAATGAAATTTTCTTTAATATCATCGATTAGAAAATACATTATTTATAGTTTGAGTATGTTTTCTTTTCGTTTATTGTATAATATATGTTTTGATATTATGCGTGTGACTTCGAAATAAATCTAATAATTGGTTTGAATCGTCAGCAGTCAAAATATCAACGTCTCTGTCAACTGATTGTCCTTTTCTATTTTGATTGTTTTATTGCAGTTTACAAGACGAGACTGATGATCAATCATCATATTGGTATACATATTCAATTGATCCAAAAACTATAAATAGCGAAAGGTATGGCACATGCCCATTTAAAAATATTCTCCATTGAATAGGACAATCTTGCAATTAAGTATCAACAAAACAAACAATGTTTACCCAATAGAACATGATTATATCAATTTTCCTACTAATTTTCCAGTTTCATATCGTTCGTTGCATAAAACTAAGAATCTTTTTTATATCTCTAATTGGAAAGTAATTGTGATTCTGTCACTTTCAATTACTCTACCACTACAATTTAAATTTATTTATGAAACGTTTAATTGATAGATTCTTCTACAGAATCACCTCTCTTCTTCATTTTTTCGTAATAAAGCATAAGATAACAAAATGACACGGATACAGTTCTTCGTACATGTATTTCTTTATCTTTTTTTCTCATAAAAAATGATACGGAAGATGAACTTTCACTTATCTCGTCTGGTATTATCGTCTTTTTTTCTTCCTCTGTGCCTGTGCTGTAAGAGAAAAAAGAACAAATATATTTGTCAACGACTGTATATTCTCATTTTGTTGTCTTATTCACTCTTTAGTCGAAGGTCAATGATTGATGTAAAAAAAAAATACAAGCGACAAGTGAATGATAATGATCATCACTTATGAGAACATGAATGATTTTTTTTTAATAAGTGATTTTCGTTTGGAAGAAAACTATCATGTGTGAATAATGTAAATTAAAGATACATAATTGCTAAACATTTTCGATGCTTCGGACTTCCTTCAGTTATTATTACAAAAATTCCATGTGTCGTAGTGATACTAGATTCATGCTCTGTTATTTTCCATGTTCCTTTTTATTGCAGATGCAATTTTCTTCATAAAAGCGAGACGTTATTGTTGCTAATCGTAATGACTTTGTATCTGATGTGGTAGGTGTGTAATTCATTCTTCTACTATTTCATATTGTGAATATACGTAGATGTTCACATCAACTGACGTGGATTCAAGTATCAATTCATTGAAGTTGTATTAGTGGAAGAAAAACTCAATTATATAATTATAATTATGGCAGTAGTCTTTATATTGGAACAGGTTTTGTAGTAAATCTGGCTTCTACAACAGATCACAATTTAAATCAATTAATAAAGGTAATCTTTCAGCTTTTCGAATGTTTTTACAATTATAATTCCATATTTTTCAGAAGATACTTCACGCGAACTTGAATTAACTAATGGTTAATCGGAGCAACTATGTAATGATCGCTTTCACTACCTATTTTCTAGTTAAACAACAATTGACGATTCGTACAATAAAATCTTTACAATGCAACGAGTACTATTCTTAGACGATCTATCTTGTTACGTTATATTTTTTGTATATGTATTTTTTTTGAAAAACAATTTTTTTTTGCGTACTACACTATTTTATCTTTGGATCACGTGTAACATTTATGAGAGTTGCTATTTATTTTTTAATTTCTTGTAGAATGAAATAAAAGTTCAAAAGTATTATGTCTATGTTGAACGTATCTGCAGGTGCACCTGAAAATATAACCAGTAGGATTTACTAAGAAGATTGATGCATTTAAGTACCCAAATATTTCACAATGTCCCAATATAGCGCGTTATATTGGTCTACATCATCGTAATATCGCGCTATATCGGGCATAGCGAAGCGCTAAAAGGGGTTACAGTGCGATCGTCATCACGGCACTATAACGCCGCTATCGAATCGTTATCGACGACATGGGACCACAAAAATATACGCCAATCAATGATTAAATCGTTTCATATGAGTAAACGAATATTTCTCTAAAATATTTTTCTATTAGTGATAAATATCTCTAAAGAATAAATAAAATACAAACTTAATACGTTGATAGAGCAGATCAAAGTATGTATCTCCATGTGAATAATTCAGATCGTTAATTAAAAGAATAGATAAATAGAAATCGTTGAGTTTCGTATGATCAGCTTTTGTAAAATTGAATCCATAAAGTGAAAGATATCGTTTCAATTTATGTGACCACACTGAAAAATCTGGTTGTAATTCACCTAATTGAATTGTACGTGATAAATTTTCGCAAATTTCATCAAATAACATTGAGTCTTGTCGTTGAATGTGTTCATAGAATAGTGAATATTTATTGTATTTGTTCGGTTCTTGTATATTACTCACATCTATTCAATGAATGTCTTCATTCGTATTTTGTCGAGTATCAGTTGTATAACTATCCATTTGTATAATTAAATGAATACTACGATTAAATCAATATTATTGATAGAGACTACAGAATATCCTATAAAAGGGTATTCCATTAAGATATATATATATATATAGCATATTTTATCATTGCATAAAAATGCAATAAAAAAATTGTTTCACTCTTGTAACAGATTGAATATTATAGTAATGATCTGAGAATTCTCATTCGAAACATTATTCTATTAGACTGATTCATCAATGGTTTGATAACATTAAACGAGTTCTACAGAGAACATTATCAAGGCAAATCGTTATAGAAAACAATTAAAATAAAACAAATCATCACAATGAAAAAAAAAAGGAATCTACAATCTTCTATAGAAAAACAAAAACGATTAAAACAACTTCACTTACTTAGTATAGCTCGCCAAAAGCGTAGTGTTGCAGAGATGATTCGAATCTTCAGATTTTTATCTACAAACTCATTGAAGAACAAAAAATAAATACTTTACTAATAAGCATAGGTTCGATAACTTAATCATATGAGTGATTAAAATTTAAAAAAAAGGTAAGACAAAAATGTGAGTGATTGTATAGGATGTCCAAAAGTAGATGCAATAATGATTGATGGACAGTTGAAAGGTGTTATAATTAAACAACAAGAATTATATTCATTGTTTCTCACTTAGATAGATATGAAGCGCTGTCCACATAAGAAAAACATTTCAGATTAACAAACTCGGGTCAAAATGTCGCATGTTTACTTACTTCAGAACGTTTGGTGATTATTATTTTTATACTCTTTTACAAATGAGTATGTTTCAAAAGCACAACTTTCATGCTTATTTGTTCTTTCCCTTCTGATTCATAGAAAGATTAATTGTAATCAAAGTAAATATTGACATGAATCATTTTTTTTTTACCCTCTACTTTGCTAATACTCTCACATGGCATAGTTAGTTATTGCTTGATAAATGAAATAAAATAAAACATAAAAGTTAATTCTTTCACAATTTTAAAGCAAGTCAATAGTTGAGGAGTATTCCAATCTAAACGGACTAATAAGCAATCAATTATAAAAATCTAGTTACTTTGTACAAACATATACATAAGAATGCACAGAAGAAAGTCTTGTTTCTAATTAAACACAATGACGACTAATAAAATGGTAGTCACACATCTGAATGGCACAGTGGGGAGTCAGACGGACATATGCGAAAATATTATTTTCCAGAATCTAACAGTTTGCATAGATATATGCATATGCAATCTATCATTTCCTAAAATAGCAGTTCTCAAAGTTTTTTAGAGCCCAAGAAAAGAGGCTGTCAAGGCTCGAGCCCAGAAATCATCATAAATAAAGAAACTCAAGCCATTCTGCAACATAACATACTATTTAGCAAGCAAATAATATCGCAAAAAATTTCCTCACCTATGGATTCTATGACAAAAAAGACATTATCGTAATTCTATTTAAAATAGAGTAGAAAACAAAGAGTCTCTATGTCAAAAGCCTACTCGAAAACTTATCGTTCCGTATATGAAAATTCTTGCAAAGAAATTGTTTCTGATGAAGCGTGCATTTTTACTATCTATACATACACATGTATCCTAATTATGACAGTAGCGCCAACTCGTAAAACTTTTCCTAGGCAATTCTACAGGATTCTCAAATATCCACAATTTTTATCGGAAATTCTGTTTTAGGCTTTCGTATCGCGTTTTGAAGAAAAACTAAGGTGATATTCAGAATTAACGCATCAAACTACATGAAATGATATGTAGCTCAACATGTTTTTCAAAAAAAAACTTTTCCAAAAAAAAGACTGAGGTCCCCTGAGCCATATTTTTTCGAGAAAATTGTATTCTTAAAAAACTTTTTACTTTCTTACAAATGATTTTCTGAGTGATATGCTGTCATTTCTAGCCAAATGAAAGCCATTGATAAGCAAAAAATTGCATGTTTGGCTGCTTATGTGTTAACTTCTCACTGTGAATGAATTGTAATAAGTCAAGGGAAGTTGGCATATTTCAAAGAGCAATAATTGATGCACGTCAACATTTTGTGTCAAAATATTCGAGAATTCATTAGGATTTTCTGAATTTTTAGCCGAAAAGACAAGAAATTTCTAACATAAAGATTTGTTTGTTATATCATTTTGAATGAAGATATCTGTCAATAGTTACCGTTTCAAAAGAAATATCACCCCGTAAGATACACTTTATCTTATCGAAGGTGTGTGAGTGTGGGTTCTCTTTTTATCATCCTAAACTCGCACCCACACCGAGAACTACATTCATCTTATTTGAACGTTTTCTTAAAGGAAATTCCGTTTATATAGACATGTGGAGAAATAAAAAAAACAATGATGAAAGAGTTCTGGTTTAATTTGTATTGGAAATAGTTCTATTGTAAAAGTGTAGTTGTATTTCTTTGTTTATAAAAAAAACGTTCATTAAAATATATTTTTCGAATATAGTTATACTTATATTTCGATTGGTTCTCCGATGAGAAAGATTTCTCGAATAAAAAATACAATTCTTTGGTGTTGTCTATTAATATCTAACCAAGAGATTTTACTCTACTATCACTAATATTATAACAATAATTATTTATCATAAATCTTTCTGAACATGATCTCAATTAGTTTTGATGTACTCTTAATAAATCAATAAATTTTAATTTCTTTCATCATTTCATTTAGAACTTAGATAATCAGTTTCTATTTGACAAATCTTTCTTATTTAGATGATCGAGTAAGATTTAAACACAGTCATTCGCAAAGACGTCTTTTAGTTTATATGCTTTGTACACATAGATCGATAATTACGTTTTTTATTATAGACATCTTTGTTATACAAGTTGAGATTGAGTTCAACTCGGTATATGTCAAGTTCACAAATAAGATTCAACCAACAAATAAAAAAATAAGCCATATAATCATCAATGTTTAATAATAAGGATACAATGATAACAACAATTGTTTCATTAGTACTCATTCGATCAGTAAGTGGTATATATCGATGACAAGTAACAATAACATTGTAAGATTAAGTTTTTCATTATAGATCGAAATTCAAACACAAAGATTTTGTATAAAATTAGATCAAAGGTTATCAGACTTAAAATATGTTCTATAGTTAGATTAACAGAAAATAAGATTCCATTTCAATATAGGCTTTTATACAGTTCTTCTAACGAATATTGCGATGTACTATTATATTCAATGCCTAATGTATATTTTCCTTAGGTTAGTTGATGATATGAATTTTTCTTTTCTTCCGTATCATAATTATTATGAAGCTATTCCAACCAATTTTTTTCCTATGAATTTACTCTTTTTCGTATTGAAAATTGACTTTGAACAACACAGTCAGTCTTATAGAAACATTTTCATTCATAGATGAAGGTTTAGTGTAGACACGTTGGTCAATAGGTGTTTTAATCTGTTTATATGTAAAGACAACATATTTTATGTCTTTGGACTTAATATTGTTGCAAGGAAGAAAACACGCAATATTGTTTCTTTAAGAATCATCCGTCCAGAAAATTTTTAAGACTTTTGAAAATAAAGAAGAAAAATAATTCATTCGGTAGGCACCTCGAACCATCGAAACTTTAAATCAAGCAGCTCGGATTCTTACTTTTCGATACGTCGAGGGCTCGGTGATGGGTCAAGAAATGAATGATTTTTCGATCACTCGAATAGTTTCAACCGGTTGAGAACTATTGAATTAGTGCACAGAACCAGATTAGAACATGGATACTTACGTTTACAAGTCATTGAACAACTAAACTAACTGTGAATCGTTCTTCTTTCTCTAAAATTGCTTTTTATTGAAAGAATTTTAAAATCTAATTTCAGATATGTAGTTTTATTGAAAATTAAACAATTTGTTTTAGTTATTTTGTTATTGATATAAATTTCTGAAATTCATTTTTCTCGAAACAATTTTTTTTCTAAAGCTAAATTTATAGCGTTTGTTAGGATTCATAAGTTGATAATTTAGCAGCGGATATTTTTGAAAAAAATTCAGGAAAATTAATCAGTTAAGGTTAAAAAATAACTTATAGGAATATTTTTTACGATTTTACTCTTGGTTTTTCATGTTTTGATACAATTTTTTCCAAAAAACAAATGACAAAGGTTAGCAAACAATGCAATTAATAAAATGTTCGTTTAAGATAGCCTAATGAATATTACATTCATTTCTTTTGTTTTAAACAAAATTTACCAATCCCAAAATTAGCTTGAACCCTTAATATTGTACTTTTTTTGTTCGACTATTCGAAATTTCGATAAGTATTGACGGATCGAAAAGTCGTTGAGAAGTCGAACTTAGATCTTCGATGGGATAAACTTCGAATACTCGAAGATTCAATGGCTATTCAAGGCTCGAAAATGAAACGAAACGAGAAAAAGAAGTATGTATTGCACAGTTTCGACTACTCACCAAGCTCATCGAATGCATTTTATTGTCTGCTTGAAGCGTTTTCAAATCTATATTGTTGCCCTGATCAAGTAGTCGAAAATGAAACACTATTTTTCAAGCAATATTATAGTACAACAGATATAAACAAAAAATTCCTACTTGTCATTAGATTTGATCATTGAGCAAAAAGATTTTAGATGTAATGGTTGACTTCACCAATGTTTCGCACTGTACGCATCTGACTTTTAGGCACGATATTAATCTCTGGTTGCTAATGCTAACCTAACTATTCTAAAAAGTCGATTATTTGAAAATACTGAAAATTTACACTAATTTAGAAAAGAACAACGAGTGGATAAAATAATTGTTATTGGAATATAATCTTCATTTTTAGCTGAAAGTATTCTATAGATATTTTTACCTAAGGGTACTAGGACAATATGTTTCAATGATATAATCCAATCGTTGTTTATAGTCTTTTTCAACAACGAAACGACTTATTCAATTATGTTGGGAACATGTAATCAGAAGTTTATAAAAATTATTGAAAATATTACTCACATTGAAATTCCAATTTTTAATTTCGAACAATCCGATAATTTTCTTTTTCGAATAAAAATTAATTTATCAGAGTTACAGAAATGATGAAAAATTTTCGATATCGCAGTATGTGACATTGTGTTTTTTTTATCCGTATTGCAGCTCAAGGCTTTTGACAAAAAGACAATACTTTGAAAGAACCAATGAAGTTAAGTGTTCCATGAAGAAGAGCAGTATTGACATCATCAGAAAAGAAATCTTCTATCGAATTTCTCTATTTTAATCTTCGCATTCGATGTACAAATTCTACTACTTTAGTAATCATCATCTTTTACTTTACATATTTAAACCAAAACTAGTCGGTTTTTTTTGACAGTTTATACCATACCAAAAACATTTCCGATGAAATCTCGTAAGGTGTAGATGTGTGTGGGTATGAGTGTCTCAAAAGTAGAATAACATTCACATCCCGCACCCACGATGCACATTTAATAAAGATACTTTTCAGTATCAATTCGTTTCTGTACTCTCGAATAATTGTAATTGTTCCTGAATGCATCGTATTCTTTAGTTCTTTTTTTTTCAAAATATCTACCATTGTGCAATAATAACATAAAGACGAAATATACGATGAGATCGAGTGACTATTTTCATAGCCACAGTGCAAGTGGATAATGGAGTTGTGTTTTTGTGCATCATACTTTGTTGTTGATTGCAAACTTTTTCGTACTACAAGTTCATTTTGAACGAGAAACTATTGAAAGGACGATGTTATTACTGTTCGTGTTTAAAACAGAATATATTAGATGGAAGAGTCTTGTCCGATGAAACAAGAAGTTTAATATTGATTTTCATCAAAAGTGCATTCAGGACAGTTTTTAATTGTTTTTTATGCCGACTGAATAATGAATAACAACAATCTTGAATGTCAATTTCTGTTCTCAGAATCGAGTGAGTTTCTTTTGCTTAAATCAATTGATTGTCTTGCTGATGATTCAGAAAAAAAAATCGAAAAAAAAAGAGAAGAGTTTGAGAACGAAAAAGTAATTTTTTTTGCCTCGATTGAAGAAAAAACATGATGTCTATGAAAATCGAGAGGAGAAATCCGTGTGCACCGAATAATAAAAGTTGAATTTTTTATTTCATTCGTCCATCGATCTTCTCGCTGTCATTTCACGATTCCATTTTCTATAGTAAGATTTATTTTTCACTTGTTCAATATTATAATAAGTGAGCATCGGCATCTATATATGAAGAAAAGATAGCGAAAAAGATTAAACGAGAAAGTAGAAAAACAACAGATCTTTCAAGATTTAAAGATCCTATTTTCTGAAATTTCCAAAAAGGGCTTAACTATACTGTAAAATTGTACCATGTAAATGATAATGGAGAACCTTCTATGTCGACTTCAGCATTTATGGTGATGCTTCTTCAAAGGACCTCCTCAAAGTAATAATTGATTTTTAGTGTTCGATTGCAACTATCTTCAATGAACTTGAACCAGAAAAAACTCCTACATACTCATTCAAGCTATTAATTCTTATTTTAGTCTTGTCCTAAGACATAAAATACTTTCTGTTCAGTATTCCATAATACTCTGATGCAGATTGTAGGCTCAATAACTCGGCATCGTATCATGCCTATTTAAACCAGTAGTGTCAAAATTCGAATTTGAATTCAAGTGTCCAAGTACTCGTGAAAACCTGTATCAACAAAAACATGTTAACGTGCCGCTCTTCGGGTAGTACTTCGGGTTACCATGTACCGCGAAAGAAATAGAAGGTGTGTGTGCTCCTTGTTGCAGTGTATTGCCATCAAACGCTGGTGAAATACTAGCACAAGTTTCAGATTTGACACTAGTGAAGTGTTCACGACTCATCTACTTCCAGTACTCCGAATATTACCAACATGTGGGGTGTGGGTGAGGGTGTAGTTCTTCGTTTAACCTACACCCTATGGTGGCACCCATTGTTTTTTTAATTCATCAAAATGTTTGACTTTTGAAATTTCAAAATTCGAAATTAACTATTTCAGTGTATGTCTGCATGGATTTTCTTTGTTAGATTTGTACGCTTTCAACATGACTGACTGCTCGTTAATTGCTTTGTCGAATCATGAACTTCTTGAATTCGATGATAGTCATGGGAAATTTTTTGAAATCCACTTAGACAAACAGTTTTATGTTGGAGATAATCTTACACTTCATGAAGCAACACACACGAAAGATCAACAAATTCTTGTTAAAGAAAACTATAAACTATACGGGGATTCGGATCAATGTATTAATTTTATTACTTCATTCTCACAACGAAAAGTTTTCATTTCCTTGACGGATGAATTCAGTTATTTAATACCGCTCATTCATGATCCACCACAAATTCTGTATATATATATATTTATTCGAACTTGCCAGAGAATGTTTCTTATTCGAGTACTAATTATCCCAAATTACGATCCATTATTAATCAAAATTTACCCGATGCAGATCAGCAATTATCGAAAGATATCGAAATGTTTGAACAAGGTTTGCTATCTAGCCATGTAAATCATCCGATAAAACAAAAAACCAAACTATTAATTCAAGAACCAATAATTATCGAAGAATATTTGGTTCTTTGGATAGCAGATAATAATGATAGTGACACTTTGGATACAACATCGATCACGAAGATTATTCCACGTTTAGATTTCTCTTTTGATATTCAACATTGAATCGATATGATCCAAGCATCTGGTGCTAACAACAAGATTTTTCTTGTTTCATCCCATTCTGAGACGGAAAAACTATTCAAAGAAGTCGCTCATTTTTCGAATATTTTGGCACTTTATGTATTCGATCAGGAGCAACGACTGGCAATCACTTTAGACGATTTAAACACGAAATGTTGTGGCCAATATTCTGATCTCGAAAGTTTAGCAATTCAATTGTCTCACGATTATAAACGATTGAAAGAAACATCATAATTACCGATCAGTAGCATTCATCGAGAACAAAGCCAGAAAACCGTAGGAGATTTGAATAAAGAAAGTGTTCGATTTCTCTGGTTACAGTTATTAATCGATATTCTTATTCGAACACTTTGTTATGAGCAAGCCAAAGAGGAAATGTTAGATGAATGTCGAACATATTATAAAGACAATACTAGTGAACTAAGAAAAATAGACAAATTTAGCAAGACTTACCAATCGAGTGAAGCTCTTAAGTTTTATACAGGTGATGCATTTATTTATCGTTTATTTAATCAAGCATTTCGAACAGAAAATATTGATTTAATGTTCATCTTTCATTTCTTTCTCATCGATTTTAATGATCAATTACAAAAATTATATTCAGAACAATTTTTAAACAATGCAAGATATCCAAGTGACAAACTCGTAGTGTACCGAGGACAATCTATGAGAATTTCAGAATTCGATCAAATCAAGAACAATATTGGACTTATAATATCGATCAATACATTTTTTTTCTACCACGAAAAAATCACGAAATGGCAAAGTTCTACTTAGGTTCAACTACGACAGATTCAGAATTCGTATCAGTTATCTTTGAAATCGAAGTTCATCTAACTCATCATGCGATGAAACGACCATTTGCTTCCATTAAGCATTTGAGTCAATTTCCTGAAGAAGAAGAAGAAATATTGTTTTCGGTTGGTTCAGTTTTTCGCATTCTCGATGTGAATGATCGACGAGCAACCAAGGGTCATTGGTTTGTTAAAATGATGATGGTCGAAAATGATGATGATTTGAATGAACTTCGCAGTCAATTGAATCAGCAATATTCAAGATATGGAAATTTCTGTGATTTGGGTTCTGCTTTAATCGGTATGAGTGATTATGATCGAGCCGAAAGATATTTTCAAATGCTACTGGAATACACACCAGAATCAAAGGCATCATTTGGTCTTATACCAAATTTCCTGGGTATTATTTATGCCAATCGAGGAGATTATCAGAAAGCATTTGAGTTTCAAGAACGAGCATTAAAATTCCGGACTCAAGAGTCATCGATTCAATATAATCAACATCACATTGCCAATACTTATGTACATCTTGGTGCTGTTTATCATCATCTTGGACAACTTGATTTAGCATTGAAACACTTATTAATAGCAGTCGAACTGCGATCACCGACTACATCATTAGCATTTGCCTATAATGGAATTGCCATCACTTATCGAGACAAAGACAATACTCGATTAGCATTGGATTATTTTTTAAAAGCTCTGGATATCTATGAAAATGTTTTAAAACGCGACAAATATCATCCGGAGTTAGCCACGACCTACAATAATATTGGTGAAATCTATTCTCATTTAGGTGCTTATGATGATGCTTTAAACTATTGGACGCATGCCTTAGAAATACGTCTCAAAGGTATCGTGGCGACCCACACCGATCTAGCTGCTATCTATCATAATTTAGGAGTAACGTATTTGGAAACAAAAAGATTTTACAAAAGCATTAGAAATGTACACGAAAGCTTTAGAAATCGATAGTCAAATATTCCATGACGATCTCGAATCGTTAGCTAAATCCCACCATCAGATCGCCATTGTTCATTTAGAATTAGGAACTGTATCAGAAGCTTTATATCATGCAGAAAAAGCTTTAAGAATAGTGTTACGTTCACAAGCCAAAGAAAAGCTTTCTTTGGTCTCGAGTTTTCAATATGGTCTTGGGCTTGTGCAATACCATTTAGGTAACATGGGAAAAGCATTAAAAATGACTGAAAAAGCACTGAATAATCTCTTAGCTTGTTCCGCCGAGCATCAGAAAATGACAGCTACTATCTATAATTTTTTTTTCGTTGATCTACGAAAAAGAAGGAGACATAGTCAAAGCTCTGGAATATGTGAAAAAAGCGATTGAACAAGCGAAGATTTCGGCTACACGTAATCGTACTTTTGAATTAGAAAAATATTTAGCGCGATTGGATCAATTGAAAAATAAAGAATCTGAAAGATCATTCACATTCGAAAAAATGTCCCTTGATCATATGACGAATCATGATGATCTCATTCGACAATTCAATGAAAAATTTCAACAAACTTCACCAACAGATATTCTTGAACGTCTTCAGTTAATCAATAATTTAACTACCATTTGTTCAAGACAGAACAATTTTTCTGCAGTATTTAAATATTTCAACGAAGCGAATATTATTTATTCAGAACATCAGTCTTCTAATTTGATAACTAAAGAACAAGTCGATGAAATCATGATTAATATCTTGTTCAATACTGCGAGATCTTACTATCGTCAACAAAATTGGACAACGAGTTTGAAGATGTTCGAAAAATCACGTGATCTAGTACGGAAACAGAAATATGACAATCCTGTGTTACCCGAAATCTACTATTGTATGGCAGCAGTTTATGCACATCTAGGAGAAATTCAAATGGCCATCGATTATTATGAAATAACGATTAGTATGACTAGAAAACGATTGTCCGATGATCATCCCGATATGCAACGATATACTTTTCAATTTCAGCTATTTAAAAATAACCTAGAAGAAGCATATTCGAAACGGTACTTAATCAGAAAATGATCGGAAATATTCTTCCGAGAGTCGTCGATGAAGTTCTGTTCTTTTTTATACGAATCATGCTTGCTATTTCATTGATTTTCTTCGTCATTCGTTATCATCAANTTTGTCCATGTTTTTCATGTGCGTATATAAACTCTTGTTTTGTAAAAGAATAAACAGAGAGAATAAAACACACACACACACGTTAACTGTGTTCGTCGCTCTTTGTGAGCGCGAACGTTAACAGATGAAATAATTGTTATTGGAATATAATCTTCATTTTTAGCTGAAAGTATTCTATAGATAATTATTTTTATCTAAGGGTGCTAGGACAATATGTTTCAATGATATAATCCAATCGTAGTTTATATTCTTTTTCAACAACGAAGGAACTTATTGAATTATGTTTGAAAATGTAATCAAAAGTTTATAAAAATTATTGAAAATATTACTGACATTGAAATTCCAATTTTTAATTTCGAACAATGTGACAATTTTCTTTTTCGAATAAAAATTAATTTATCAGAGTTACAAAAATGATGAAAAATTTTCGATATCGCAGTATGTGACATTATGTTTTTTATGCGCATTGCAGCTTAAGACTTTTGACAAAAACACAATACTTTGAAAGAACCAATGAAGTTAAGTGTTCCATGAAGAAGAGCAGTGTTGACATCATCAGAAAAGAAATCTTCTATCGAATTTCTCTATTTTAATCTGCATTCAATGTACAAATTCTACTACTTTAGCAATCATCATCTTTTACTTTACATATTTAAACCAAAACTAGTCGGTTTTTGTTGACACTTTATACCATACCAAAAGCATTTCCGATGAGAACTCGTAAGGTGTAGATGTGGGTGGGTGTGAGTGTGTCAAAAGTAGAATAACATTCACATCTTGCACTCACTCCACACCCACGATGCACATTTAATAAAGATACTTTTCAGTATCAATTCGTTTCTGTACTCTCGAATAATTGCAATTGTTCTCAAATAAATCGTATTCTTTAATTCTTTTATTTCTCAAAATATCTACCATTGTACAATAATAATATAAAGACGAAATATACGATGAGACCGAGTGATTGTTTTCATAGCCACAGTTAAAGTGGATAATGGAGTTGCATTTTTGTGCATCATACTTTGTTGTTGATTGCAACCTTTTTCTTACTGCAAGTTCATTTTGAACGAGAAACTATTGAAAGGATGATGTTATTACTGTTCATGTTTAAAACAGAATATATTAGATGGAAGAGTATTGTCCGATGGAACAAGAAATTTAATATTGATTTTCATTAAAAGTGCATTCAGGGCAGTTTTCAAGTGTTTTTCATGTTGACTGAATGATGAATAGCAACAATCTTGAATGTCAACTTCTGCTCACAGAATCGAGTGAGTTTCTTTTGCTTAAATCAATTGATGGCCTTGCTGATGATTGAGAAAAAAACCTAAAAAAAAGAGAGAAGAGTTTGAGAACGAAAAAGTAATTTTTTTTGTCTCGATTGAAGAAAAAACACGATGTCTATAAAAAGCGAGAGGAGAAATTCGTGTGCACCGAATAATAAAAGTTGAATTTTTTATTTCATTCGTCCATCAATCTTTTCGCTGTCACTTCACGATTCCATTTTCTACGGTAAGATTTATTTTTCACTTGTTCAATATTATAAAAAGTGAGCATTGGCATCTATATATGAAGAGAAGATAGCAAAGAAAATTAAACGAGAAAGTAGAAAAACAACAGATCTTTCAAGATTTAAAGATCCTATTTTCTGAAATTTCCAAATAGGTCTTAACTATACTGTAAAATTGTATCATGTAAATGATAATGGAGAACTTTTCATGTCGACTTCAGCATTTATGGCGATGCTTCTTCAAAGGACTTCCTCACAGTAATAAATGATTTTTAGTGTTCGATTTCAACTATCTTCAATGAACTTGAATCAGAAAAAAACTCCTAGATACTCATTCAGACTATTAATTCTTATTTTAGTCGAGTCCTAAGACATAAAATACTTTCTTCTCAGTATTCCATAATACTCTGATGCAGATTGTAGGTTCTATAACTCGGCATCGTATTATGCCTATTTAAACCAGTAGTGTCAAAATTCGAATCTGAATTCAAATGTCCAAGTACTCGTGAAAGCCTGTATTAACAAAAACATGTTAACGTGGCGCTCTTCGGGTGGTACTTTGGGCTACCATGTACGGCGAAAGAAATAGAAGGTGTGCGTGCTCCTTGTTGCATTGTATTGCCGTCAAATGCTAGTGAAATGCTAGCACAAGTTTCAGATTTGACATTAGTGAAGTGTTCATGACTCATCTACTCCTAGTACTCCGAATATTACCTACATGTAGGATGTGAGTGTGGGTGTAGTTCCTCGTTTAACCCACACCAAATGGTGGCGTCTATTGTTATTTTTTAAATTCATGAAAATGTTTGACTTTTCAAATTTCAAAATTCGAAATTAACTATTTTAGTGTATGTCTACATGCATTTTCTTTGTTAGATTTGTTCACTTTCAACATGGCTGGCTGCTCGTTAATTGCTTTGCCGAATCATGAACTTCTTGAATTCGATGATAGTCATGGGAAATTTTTTGAAATCCACTTAGACAAACTGTTTTATGTTGGAGATAATCTTACACTTCATGAAACAACACACACGAAAGATCAACAAATTCTTGTTAAAGAAAACTATAAACTATACGGGGATCCGGATCAATGTATTAATTTTATTACTTCATTCTCACAGCGAAAAGTTTTCATTTCCTTGACGGATGAATTCAGTTATTTAATACCGCTCATTCATGATCTACCACAAATTCTTTATATATATATTTATTCGAACTTGCCAGAGAATGTTTCTTATTCGAGTACTAATTATCCCAAATTACGATCCATTATTAATCAAAATTTACCCGATGCAGATCAGCAAATATTCAAAGATATCGAAATGTTTGAACGAGGTTTGTTATCTACCCATATAAATCATCCGAAAAAACAAAAAACCAAACTATTAATTCAAGAACCAATAATAATCGAAGAATATTTGGTTCTTTGGATAGAAGATAATAATGATAGTGACACTTTGGATACAACATCGATCACGAAGATTATTCCACGTTTAGATTTCTCTTTTGATATTCAACATTGTATCGAGATGATCCAAACATCTTGTGCTAACAACAAGATTTTTCTTGTTTCATCACATTCTGAGACGAAAACACTATTCAAAGAAGTCGCTCATCTTTCGAATATTTTGGCACTGTATGTATTCGATCGGGAGCAACGATTGACGATCACTTTAGACGATTCAAATACGAAATGGTGTGGTCAATATTCTGATCTCAAAAGTTTAGCAATTCAATTGTCTCACGATTATAAACGATTGAAAGAAACATCATCATTACCGATCAGTAGCTTTCATCGAGAACAAAGCCAGAAAACCGTACGAGATTTAAATAAAGAAAGTGCTCGATTTCTCTGGTTACAGTTATTAATCGATATTCTTATTCGAACACCTTGTTATGAGCAAGCCAAAGAGGACATGTTAGATGAATGTCGAACATGTTATAAAGACAATGCCAGTGAACTAAGAAAAATAGACAAATTTAGTAAGACTTACCAATCGAGTGAAGCTCTTAAGTTTTATACAGGTGATTCATTTATTTATCGTTTATTTAATCAAGCATTTCGAAAAGAAAATATTGATTTAATGTTCATCTTTCATTTCTTTCTCGTCGATCTTAATAATCAATTACAAAAATTATATGCAGAACAATTTATAAACAATGCAAGATATCCAAATGACAAACTCGTAGTGTACAGAGGACAATCTATGAGAATGCCAGAATTCGATCAAATCAAGAACAATATTGGATTTATAATATCGATCAATACATTTTTTTCTACCACGAAAAACCACGAAGTGGCAAAGTTCTTCTTGGGTTCAACTACGACAGATTCAGAATTCGTATCAGTTATCTTTGAAATCGAAGTTCATCTAACTCATCATGCGACGAAACGACCATTTGCTTCCATTGAACATTTGAGTCAATTTCCTGAAGAAGAAGAAATATTGTTTTCGGTTGGTTCAGTTTTTCGCATTCTCGATGTGGATGATCGACGAGCAACCGATGGTCATTGGTTTATTAAAATGATGATGGTCGAAAATGACGATGATTTGAATGAACTTCGTAGCCAATTGGATCAGCAATATTCAAGATATGGAAATCTCTGTGATTTGGGTTCTGCTTTAATCGGTATGGGTGATTATGATCGAGCTGAAAGATATTTTCAAATACTACTGGAATACACACCAGAATCAAAGGCATCATTTGGTATTATACAAAATTGCCTGGGTATTATTTATGTCAATCGAGGAGATTATCAGAAAGCATTCGAGTTTCAAGAACGAGCATTAAAATTCTGGACTCAAGAGTCATCGATTCAATATAATCAACATCACATTGCCAATACTTATGTTCATCTTGGTGCTGCTTATCGTCATCTTGGACAACTTGATTTAGCATTGAAACACTTATTAATAGCAGTCGAACTGCAATCACCGACTACATCATTAGCATTTACCTATAATGAAATTGCCATCACTTACCGAAACAAAGGCGATAATCGATTAGCATTGAATTATTTTTTAAAAGCTCTGGATATCGATGAAAATGTTTTAAAATACGACAAATATCATCCAACGTTAGCCACAGCCTATAATAATATTGGTGAAATCTATTCTCATTTAGGTGCTTATGATGATGCTTTAAAATATTTGACGTATGCCTTAGAAATATGTCTCAAAGGCACCGTGGCAACCCACACCGATCTAGCTGCTATCTATAATAATTTAGGAGTAACGTATTTGGAAAAAAAAGATTTTTCAACAGCATTAGAAATGTACACGAAAGCCTTAGAAATCGATAGTGAAATATTCCATGAAGATCATGAATCGTTAGCTACATCGCATCATCAGATCGCCACTGTTCATTTAGAATTAGGAACTTTATCAGAAGCTTTATATCATGCAGAAAAAGCTTTAAGAATAGTGTTACGTTCACAAGCCAAAGAAAATCTTTCTTTGGTCTCGATTTTTCAATATGGTCTTGGACTTGTGCAATACCGTTTAGGCAACATGGGAAAAGCATTAAAAATGGCTGAAAAAGCACTGAATAATCTCTTAGCTTGTTCCGCCGAGCATCAGAAAATGGCAGCTACTATCTATAATTTTTTTTCGTTGATCTACGAAAAAGAAGGAGACATAGTCAAAGCTCTGGAATATGTGAAAAAAGCGATTGAACAAGCGAAGATTTGGGCTACACGTAATCGTACTTTTGAATTAGAAAAATATTTAGTACGATTGGATCAATTGAAAAATAAAGAATCTGAACGATCATTCACATCCGAAAAAATGCTCCTTGATCATATGACGAATCATGATGATCTCATTCGACAATTCAATGAAAAATTTCAACAAACTTCACCAACAGATATTCTTGAACGTCTTCAGTTAATCAATAGTTTAACTATCATTTGTTCAAGACAGAACAATTTTTCTGCAGTATTTAAATATTTCAACGAAGCGAATATTATTTATTCAGAACATCAATCTTCTAATTTGATAACTAAAGAACAAATCGATGAAATCATGATTCATATCTTGTTCAATACTGCGAGATCCTACTATCGTCAACAAAATTGGACAATGAGTTTGAAGATGTTCGAAAAATCACGTGATCTAGTACGGAAACAGAAAGATGGCAATCCTGTATTACCTGAAATCTACTATTGCATGGCAGCAGTTTATGCACATTTAGGAGAAATTCAAATGGCCATCGATTATTATGAATTAACGATTAGTACGGCTAGAAAACGATTGTCCGATGATCATCCCGATGTGCAACGATATACTTTTCAATTTCAACTATTTAAAAATAACCTAGAAGAAGCATATTCGAAAGGGTACTTAATCAGAAAATGATCGGAAATATTCTCTGAGAGTTGTTGATGAAGTTCTGCTTTTTTTTTATACGAATCATGCTTGCTATTTCGTTGATTTTCTTCGTCATCGTTATCACCAAGTCATTTCCATCATTTTGACTTTGATTGAATCTTTCTTGTATGAAATTCTTCGAATAATAAAAAATCGTTGAATATAAATCGGTTCGATAAGGGTAGTGAAATGTGCTTGTGTTGCTTGATTTTTCACTCATCGACATGTGAATCAATGTGATGCATAAGAAGATGATCATTTGAATGAGTATGAAAAAAATTGCATAGTAATCAAGATGTAACATGAGCAGGTGGCAATCAGCTCCGAAATATCGGTAACATATTCGAAAGCATGTTGTTTTTAAATGAAAATAAATCTATTCATATGTTACAGAAATGGTCACTAAACTGATGAATAAATGAAGACCAGTTTTGATCCATATCTCATGGAAATAAGAATTCGAAGAAGAGAAAAGATTAATATTATCTCGAATGGCAGTGATTAAGTTGGGACCAATAAAAAAGCTGAATAATACGGGCAAGGATCATTTCGAGATGGAAAATAAAATGAAATATGTGTTTATTTTACACTTCAATATAAGGTCTCAGACATTTATAGACACGTCAATAGATTAACACGGTTGTAAATATCACATTAACCAATATCCAACAGGCAAATATGATAGACGAAATAGGGTGGATGCGGGTAAAGAAGAAAAGAACATTGACACCCAACTAGAGTTCTGCGGCTCCACAAAATGTGGAACCGAGAACCGAACCGGAGCCGGTTTCTAAGATTTTTTGAAACCGGGATCCGCACCGGAACCGTAGAAAAAATTGCCAAGGAACCGCTAAAAGAACCGTGGAACCGTTCCTTTTATATGATCAATGACACCAACGTTTTTTTCAAGAGACTATTGAAAAAGAAACTCATGTCATGCATAACCGTGTATCGCGCTTGAGACGGAAATAGGAATTTTTAGTCAGCGAGATGAACAAGCATGATCCATACCCAATCTATTGAAAATTATAGCCAGAATTCAATAATTAGACGGTTCCATATAATATTTTTGGAACCGAAAGGGAACCGTTGTTTTTGAATGATTGGGAACCGGGACCAGAACCGCGGTTCCGGTTCCCGGTTCGGTTCCAGGTAATTTTTGGAACCGCAGACCTCTACACCCCACACCAACATTCACCCACACTTTGAAATAACGTCTTCCGACAAGAACATTTATACAAATACAACTGCAAGGTTCATATTGCTTTCATTGAATCCATTGCGGATGAATATATTCATATTGAAATTTACTGAAATGGAGAGAATGAAAACTTTCTATTTATTTGTTAGATAGAATTTTGCAATATAACTTCTTTTAACGTTATTGAGAGGTCATCAATAAGAAAATCATTTGAGAGATTTTTTGACACTGATCTCATTCTACTCGATGGACTTTGACATGGCTCTTCAGGATTACTTGATAACAATTACAATCAATCGTTATGACGTATTTTTCAATTTACGCTACTATAGCATTCTGGGCAAAATAGTTCTACTTTTAAGTTGTACTTTTTGAAGATTGTCTCTCAATATTCATAATACGATGAGTACTTAAGAAATGAACTTTTCGTCTTGAATACCTTATCTCTTAGAATGTATCAGAAGCTCTGGACTACTTCTGAATTAAGGGTGTGAATGTGAGTGTGAGCATTAATCTTCTCTTCACTTATACCTACTTTCACACTCACACCATCCACATTCGACATATTGTGTTAGAGTGATTTTGAAAATGACAAATCAAAAAATATTCGTTTGAACATTATGCGAAGGCATCATTCAATATATTTTTCTCTATCAGTTCTTCAGAGAAGTGTCATTTATTGTGAAATTGATACCATAGATGCATATGTCGTTACTCATTTTGTCCTATAATGTTCAACTATAAACATTGAGAATTCGTTACGAAAACTGCCATATAATTTTTCAATAGTTTGGGAATAGTTAGTAATTCTTTATTGCAGTTAACGCTGATAATGCAAAACATTGTTTGTTTAATTTTATTTTTATGAATATGATTAATGATCGCTCTATTATTTGTGGTAAAAAGTATGTCCATTTAGTGAAAATTTTATGGAAATATTTAGATTGTTTTCTTTCACAAAATGACTTTTAGACTATTATATATATCTCATCACTTATTATTGTGTCTTATATAGATTTGCTATTTCTTGTGAATTTTCTTTTCTTCTCTTATCTTCAGCCGTATTTGAGAACAGATAGGGTGTGGGGGTGTGGGTGTCGCTGTGGGTGTGGGTATTGATGACAAGAACACTTACACTGACACAGACACCCACACACCCACACCCCACACCCATACCCACACCCACTTCGAACCCTGTAGAGGTATTTGAAGAAGGTCTTCATTAATGTGATTCTTTTTCTCTTTGGTTTTTAGGTGTCTCCCCAGACGAAAAGATTAACTTCGAGTGCTGTAAAGTATTTGAATAAAGTTTTCCTTAGTGTAATTCTTTGTCTCTTTGTTGTTTGGGCATAGTTGTCGGAGAAGACATTAACTTTGAACACTGTATAGGTATTGGAATAACATGATAATTAGTGTAGTTCTTTTTCCCATTAGCGTTGCAGTATACTTTTAGGTTGAAGCATTAATTTCAAACGCTGGCAACCTATTTGAATAAAGTCTTTGTTAGAATAATTCTTTTTGTCTGTGTTGTTGTGTTATAGTTGCATTGGAAAACATTAACTTCGAGTGTTGTATAAGTATTTGAATAAAATCATCGTTGATGCGATTCTTGTGCTCGATGATGATTTATTTATGTCTGAATGGAAATTCGTTGATTCATGTAGGACATCGTGACAGATGTAGGTTCCTTGAAGATTCGATGAATGTCTTTTGTTGAATAGTGGGCGGCTTGTGTACTTTTTGCAGGTTTTTGTTTTGTTTGTGCTGAGTGCTTAATTGACAAATGAGTTTATTGCTGAAGTTATGATGAAGGTCAGAAAGATGATTTGTTGTTTAGGAAGTTCTTCTTTAAGTAAAAATCTTTGTTTCTGTTTTAGTGTGAAGTGTTCGTTGTCGCCGTGAGTAGATGCAGAGTGACGGTATAGCCTAGTTGTCAATTGCACACTGGGTGACGTGGATGAGTGAAGTTGGGTGTGAATGTATTGGGAAAGAAGTAAATCACTTCTACACTCTCACCTAAGTTTCTGTATTGTCTCGAACGGTGCCTATGGTGAGGGACGGATCCATCTTAGACTGCTCAATTGATTGAAAAGAATTCAGGCATATATAGAGAGAATCATTTATGATATTGAGAAATGATTAAACTTAGAAATTTTTTCCTTGTTTTGAGCCAATTAGTTTTCCTCATGTTATGATGTATCATCAATTAATGAAAAACGTTATGCTGTCGTACCTGTTTTCTTCATATAATGTTTACCTCGCTTCACGTGTTTAAGTTTTGTAAGCATTGAATTGTTTTATTTTGATCGAAAATATCTAATGAATTAGCGGCATAAGAAAATCTTGAAAATGGACATCTAGGAGATGAAATATGATAGAAAACCTTCGATATGTGCGAATACAAAATGTAAAAAATTTTGCATTCTACTGGACGAATTTTGTAAACGGTCCCACATTATGTCCTCAACGTGTGAGCAATACTTGAATAGAATGTTTAAGTCAGGTATGTAATACCAATATAGAATTTCGATGATAAATTATTAACAAAATGTTCTGATATTTCATTCTCTCATTCACATATTCTTTTGCGTGTATCCTTTCTAATATTTGATGTGGTCGTGAATTAATTCGAAATTTTTTTTCTTCGTAGAACATATAGCACAGGCACAAGGTCATACTGACAATTGAATATTGCCATCAAGCTTCATTAATAACAATAAACATTTTCCATTAGCTAGCTATCATCTATTATATTCTGAATTATTTTTGTTTCTTTTTCTATATTTTCAATTATATTCTTCTTCTCCTTATGTTCTCACCTATCTCTCCTGTGAGAATTTTTTGACTTTTCATAATTTTCAATTCTAATAAAATATACAGACCTAAAAACGTACCCTACTTGGCTACTTGGAAACAGTATCTCATACATTTAACAATAATGAACAACATGTCATTTTTGTAGAAAAACTCGGAATGATCTATTCCGTTCATTTTAAGTTTCATGTTTAGGGTGAAGGTATTAGTTCCTAGCAGAGGTCCAACCAGGCCGCATTTTTGCAGGCCTGGCCGGCCTATGGCAGGCCTCTGAATTCCAAGCCTGCCTGTGCCTGCCAACTTATTTGTTTGGCCTGGCCTGCCTGCCTGACATTTT
>CAJNSZ010000664.1:1748-57592 GCA_905329745.1 Rotaria sp. Silwood2
TCACAAACCAATATCAGAAAGCGCAAAAAAGGTTCCGAAGCTCCCCAATATGAGAATTCAATGAAGGATCTGAAAAATATCAGCGGTCACAGAAATTTCGATACCATGCCGTGCATCATAAACACCAAAATGACGCATCATTATTTCTCGAATGCTGATAAGTAACTTAGCCATTCGCTAAGATTTATTTGAAAAATCTAAAAGATAGAAAAAATTAATATTAATGTTTCATTCTTTAATATAACTGACCCTTTCAGTGAAATTCATTGCAAGAACCTAAAAGAAAAAAAAATCGATATTTCTATATTGCGTTTTTATTCTTAAATGAGGCTTACTATTTGCATGAAATCTATTTGAAGTAGCTAAAACAAAGAATGAACTCAATATAATTTTTGATTCTTGAATATAACTGACTCATTGAACAAAATGTATTAGAATTAGAAGAATCTAAAAGAAAAAGAAATCTTGCGAGTAGCTGTTGATTCTTCAATGTGAAGCACCCTTCGAATGATACCATTGTAAAAAGCTAAAAGAAAAACAGAAATTTTGATATTAGGTTTTGATTCTGAAATCAAACTTACCGGTTCGATAAAATCTATTTGAAGAATTTCAAACAAAAGAGAAATTGCTCTAGGCTTTTTATTGTTCGATCCTGTCATTTTAAGAAAAAATCAGTGATAATGATCATCTGAAAGCAGAAGTTTTGAGTGTTCTCAATCACTACAGCTCTTACAAATTATTATGGCTATTTTTAGTTGTTTTTTCCTGAAACTTAATGGGACAAGTTAGCAAAGAAAAAAAATAATTTTCACGCTAAAGATCATTATTATCTGTTTACGAATTGTTAGTATAAAATTTTCCCCCATATATTCAAAATTTAGACGAACTCAGAAATGCAAAAATAACTTCAGAATATTCTGATAGTGCAAATTGATTTCAGGTTTCGAAAACTTAATCATGTGAAAAAAAGAAAACTCTGTAATTAAATAGGTTGTAATAAATGTATGAACAACTTTTAGTTCACTAAAAATCTCTAAAACGGAGCGAAAAGAAAGATCAAAAAAGAAAATTTAAGCACCAAAAATTTTCTTTTGAGAAACTTTTGGATTCTGACCATGATTACTTTGTGGAACATTTCGAAAATTTTCAAAACTTCCGCAGCCTGTCAAACAAGAAACTTGGGAACGTATATCGGTTTCCTATTCTACTTGTTTGACTTTCAGGATTTTCGGAAACCATCCGATAATCGAAAATATATCTACCGAGACTCTTTTGGATATCAACTCAATACCATTGGCAAAATTAGTTTCCTACAATGCTTTAACGGCTTTTGAAAATACTAATAGGTTCCCGAAAGCACAAGAAAGGTACTCTAAAATATTTTTCTCGTGTCGACATTGGTATTATAGAAAACCTAAGGGTTTCAGAACCCTCCAAAGCCAACAAATTATTTTCACGAAACGCTTCAAGTGTTTGTAAACCTTCTCAGAAACTTCTTGAGGTTTGTGAAAGGGTTTCAGAGCAAGTTTTAGTTTTCCAGTAAACAGATTTTTTTAGAGAGTAGCCTTATAGCTATGTCCTTGTTTTTCTATCTTTAATACTGCATCTTATAACTATACCTCTTTATCTATGCCATTGCAATTCTTTTATTTTGAGTATATCTCTGCGACTACACTCGTATATCTTGACCGTTTTATTTATATCATTATACTAATAGCCTTATATGGATTTCCTTATTACTATGCGATTATTTGTGTATTCGTGAAACTATATGTTTAGGATTATATCCTTGGATTCATATGGATTTCACTAAATCCTCTATCTTATTTGTAAGATGTGAACATCAACTGCGTGTGATATGGCTGAATAATTTCATAGTATTAGATGTTATATTGAATGGTTTTTTTTGTTGGCGTTAACGAGTGTTTTAGAACAAACACGATAGACAACGCTAATACGATAACAATTCGTATGTAGCTGACGCATACGATAGTTGTAATATTATGGGAGTTTCATTAGAGTCGTCGAATTGTTAGGATAGTTGTGATGTAGTGTTAAGTATCGTCTATGAGTGCTGTAAACAAAAATTGTATATGATTTTCATTTTCAATCAGTAAACGGGGGGGTTTCTTGATTTGGTCAAAAATATATGTATACTCTTGTATTGTGAAACCGGATCAGTAGAGGTTTCGCTTATGATACATTAATGATGAGAGGACCAATGAGAAAAGTTGAGAAAATTTATCTCAAAGCATTTGGATTACTAAATATGCATGATAGGATTATTTGCCTTTAGAGTTATTTACCAGATTTAGCATATATTAGCTAGGCGTTATGGATACGATGGTAAATTGTTTCAATCTTTTTCTGGAAATGGGAAACAGGTCAACAATGTAAAGAAAGTAAAATTACTTCAAAGGAAAAGAAAATTCACTCCATCTCAAAGGTTTAAGTGCAAATAGCATTCTCGAGCAATGAAAAAGTCGAACATTAAAGTACAATAACGTATCAGGAAGTAAAAGAAAGAAGAAAGTATGCAACAAAATAGTTCTAGTAAATGTAACTTAAATTACATTTGAAAAAATATTTTCTGCCGGCCTTTTGATAAAAGACTTCATAATAAATATATCTTGTACTGTATTTTTTCTCTCGAAACCTTTTATGACAGTACGTTTGAACTGTGACAACCTGAAGAATTGAGCAGAAATGGAAAAATTTCTTCCGCTTCAGTATTTTTGGATAGAGAACTGCTTTTAGAATGCAGCATTTTTTGACAGAACTCTTCAAGGTTCAGTCTTGTTGTGCAAAACTTCTTTGTTGTATCATTGCAGAAGCAGAACTTTTTATGGTTCAACCATTTTCTGCTGAACCTTAGACGGTTCAGTATCACGGGGCAGAACCTTTTCAGTTCGCTCTTTTAGATAGAAGACATTTAATGGTTCCGCAGCTTTTGACAGAACTATACCTGGTTCACTATTATTGGACGTTGAACTTTTTATGGTTCAGGATTCTTTTCCCGAACCTTGTCAAGTTCAGCATCATGGGACAGAACCTCTCAGGTTCCGTACTTTTGAAAAGAGAACATCTTATGGTTCGGCATTTTTTGACAAAACCTTACTAGGTTCAGTGTCATTGTTCAAAACCTTTTTGGTTCAGAATTCTTCGTCACAGAACCTTCTATGGTTTTGAATCGTTTTCCGGAACCTTTTAAAGTTCAGTACTGTTCGACAGAACTTTTGANTCATCCTTCGAATGATACCATTGTAAGAAGCTAAAAGAAAAAAAGAAATTTTGATATTGAGTTTTATCCTTAAATGAAATTTACCGTTTGGATGAAATCTATTTGAAGAATTTCAAACAAAATAGAGATTGCTATAGGTGTTTTTATTGTTCGATCCTGTGATTTTAAGAACAAATCAGTTATAGCGATCACCTGAAATCAGAAGTTTTGGGTGTTCTCATTCACTACAACTTTTATAAATTATAATGACTATTTTTAGTCGGTTCTTTCTTGAAATTTAATCAAAAAACAAGGTAACACAGAGAAAACAAAATTTTCACGCTAAAGATTATTATTATTGCTTTACGAATTGTTAGCATACTATTTTCTCCCATATATACAAAATTCAGACGAACTCAGGAATGCAAAGATAACTTCAGGGTATTCCGACAGTACAAAATGATTTCAGGCTTCGAAAACTTAATCATACGAAAAAGGAACTCTGTAATTAAATAAGTTGTAATAAATGTATGAGCAACTTTTAGTTCACTAAAAGTCTCTAAAACTGAGCGAAAAGAAAGATCAAAAAAGAAAATTTAAGCACCAAAAATATTCTTCTGAGAAACTTTTGGATTCTGACCATCGTCACTCTGTGGAACATTTCGAAAATTTTCAAAACTTCGACAACCTGTCAGAGTGTCAAACAAAAACCCGGAAACGTATTTCGGTTTCCTACTCTGCCTGTTTGAGTTTCAGGATTTTCGGAAACCATCCGATAATCGAAAAAATATCTACCGAGACTCTTTTGGATACCAACTCAGTACTATTGGCAATATTAGTTCCCTAAAATGCTTTAACGGTTTTTGAAAATATTAATAGTTTCCAGAAAACACAAGAGAGGTACTCTAAAATATTTTCCACGAGTCGACATTGGTATTATAGAAAACCAAAGGATTTCAGAACCTTCGGAAATCAAGAAATTATTGTCAGAAAACGCTTCAAGGGTTCGAAAACGTTCTCAGAAACCTCTAAATGTTTGTCAGAGGGTTTTGTAGCGAGTTTTCCAGGAAACAGATTTTTTTAGAGAGTAGCCTTATAGATATGCCCTTATTTCTCTATCCTTAATACTGCACCTTATAACTACACCTCTTTATCTATACCCTTTATATATATACCATAGCAATTCTTTTATTTTGAGTATGCCTTAACGACTACACTCTTATATCTTGACCATTTTATTTATGCCAGTATACTAATAGCTTTATATGGACTTCCTTATTGCTATTCGGTTATTTGTGTATTCATGAAACTATATGTTTAGTTCTATATCCTTGAATTCATACGGATTTCACTAAATTCTCTATCTTATTTGTAAGATGTGAAGTTCAACGACACGTCTGGATATTAACTGCGCATGATATGGTTGACTAATTTCATAGTATTAGATGCTTTATTGAATGGGTTATTTTTGTTGACGTTAACGAGTGTTTTAGAACAAACACGATAGAAAACGAGAATACGATAACAAATCGTTTATAGCTGACGCATGCGATACTTAACAATATTATCGGAGCTTCATTAGAGTCGTCGAATTGTTTGGATAGTCGTAATGTAGTGTTAAGCATAATCTATGATTGCTGTAAACGAACACTGTATATGGTTTTCATTTTCAATCAGTAAACGGGTGGGTTGATTGATTTGGTCAAAATATATGTATACTTTTGTATTGTAAAACAGGAGCAGTAGAGGTAGGGGTGGTAAATTAGCATTAGTATTACAAAAATGCTAATGCTTTAAGCATTAGTATTAAAACTAACCCTAATGCTTTAGCATTATTGGCATTAGTATTAAGTAATGCATGGGTGTTAGCATTAAATTAGCATTATTTTTAACACTAATACTTGGATTCAGAATACAGTAGAAAATTGTTCTGTTTTCGGGAATATGACTCATCAATGACTCATCAGTGAGTCATATTTTCCCAAAACAGAACAAAATTTTCATATTTTTGGGAACTATGACTCACTGATGAGTCATCAATGAGTCATATTCTTAAAAACAGAACAATTTTCTACTTTATTCTGACTCCAAGTATTACTGTTAAAAATAATGCTAATTTAATGCCAACACCTATGCATTACTTAACACTAATGCCATTAATGCTAAAGCATTAGGGTTAATTTTAATGCTAATGCTTAATGCATTAGCATTAGTATTAATAAATGCCAATGCTAATTCTAATGCACCACCCCTAAGTAGAGGTTTCGCTTATGATACATTAATAATGAGAGAGCAAATGAAAAAACTTGAGAAAATTTATATCACAGCATTTGGATTACTAAATAAGAAAGATAGAATTATTTGCCTTTATAGTTATTTACCAGATTTAGCATATATTAGTTAGGCGTTGTGGATTCGATGGTGATTTGTTTCAATCTTTTTCCGGAAATGGGGAACAGGTGAACAATGTAAAGAAAGTAAAATTACTTGAAAAGAAAATTCACGTCATCTCAACGGTTTAAGTGCAACAAGCATTCTCGAGCGACTGAAAAAGTCGGACATTATAGTACAATAACATATCGGGAAGTAAAAGAAAGAAGAAAGTATGCAATAAGATAGTTCTAGTGAATGTGCCTTAAATTGCATTTTGAAAAAATCTTTTCTGCCAACTTGTTGAAAAAAGACTTCATAATGAATATATCTTGCACCATATTTTTTCTCGCAAATCCTTTTATGGCAGCACGTTTGAACTGTGACACGTTGAAGAATTGACCAGAAAAGAGAAAATATTTTCCGCTTCGCTATTTTTGAATAGAGAACGTTTTTTAGAATTGAGCATTTTTTGACA
Organism: Rotaria sp. Silwood2; assembly: GCA_905329745.1. NCBI lineage: Eukaryota > Metazoa > Rotifera > Eurotatoria > Philodinida > Philodinidae > Rotaria > Rotaria sp. Silwood2. The sequence goes on from CAJNSZ010000664.1 coordinate 7,817, forward strand.
GAACCGTTCAAGGTTCAGTCTTATTGTGCAAAACTTCTTCGGTTTAGCATTATAGAAACAGAAATTTTTATAGTTCAACAATTTTCTGCTGAACCTTAGACAGTTCAATATCATGGGACAGAACCTTTTGAGTTCGCCCTTGTGGATAGAACACAGTGAATGGTTCCGCATCTGAACTTTTTATGGTTCAGGATTCTTTTGCCGAACCTTGCAAAGTTCAGCATCATGGGACAGAACCTGTTGGGTTCTGTACTTTTGAATAGAGAACATCTTATGGTTCGGCATTTTTTGACAGAACCTAACTAGGTTCAGTGTCATTGTGCAAAACCTTTTCGGTTCAGTATTCTTCGACACCGAACTTTTGATGGTTTTGAATCTTTTTCCTAAACCTTCCAAAATTCAGTACTGTTGGGCAGAACTATTGATAGTTCCGTACTTTCATACAGAACTTGAAAAGGTTCTGCATGAGCGGCAGAACCATAAAAAGGTTCTGCAGTACTCCTTTTTTTCTTTCAGAGTAGCCAGCTCTCTTCATTATTGTACACTAGCGAGAATCAGTGCATACTGCACGGTAATTTTTTATCATCGAAAGCAAGTTTTTCGTGAGGATCAGGGGATTATCAGGTATATTATTCAAATGCCTATCTCCATTCTATCAGAAGAATTTATTTACATAATCTACATTTATTCTAAAACAACAAATTTACAAAATTTCTTTGAAAACAATGTTTTTAATTTTACGTCTTGCACTGCTTTTTTCTTCTTTGATGATTTGTACCTTGATAGAGGTTAGAGAGCGAACTCTTGAAAAAGCAAGATATAATTGTCCATGACTGAAAACTGGTTTTGGTAGAAGTAGTCCTAATCGACCAAAGGTCTGTCCTTGTGATTTGTTAATGGTCATAGCCAATGAGAGTCGAATAGGAAATTGATGTCTACGTAGTTGAAAGGGCAAAAATTGATCAGACGGTGTCAACGTAATTCTTGGTATTAGAACTCGACTTCCTTTGTTAGATCCGGTTGCGATTTCACAATCAGTCGTATGATTTAGTAAACGTCGCACAATCAGCCGAATTCCATTACATAGACCTTGATGAACATCGAGATTGCGAAGAGTTATAACAATTGCATCGATCTTTAGTTTAAGTTTATGAGGAGGCATTTCTGATAGTGATGAAAACCTTCCTATCCTAAAATTAACTAAAGTATGATCAAATAGCATAGAAAGATAGAGCGCTTTTTCTCTATTGCTTCACACGAAAAGACACTCTCCTTCAGCTTAGTGTAAGGTATTAAAGCGTCACTCTCACTACTTTTGGACTGATCTAAGTAGTTCAATGCTTAGGAGCAAATTCAGGTAATCTCTCCGCCGATGATCTGTGTTTTATTATATGACCCCCTATCTTAATAAAACTAGAGTCTATGATTAAATATGTAGCATAAGAAGGTACTCGAGTGTGTGAAAGAATATTTACATACTCAAAAAAATGGAAGCAACCTATAAATCTGTCAAACAAAGTGGCGCAATCATTCTATACACAAATAAAAAAAGCCAAGAGTAAACTTAGAAATGAATGGATAAAAAATCGAATTAGTAAACGAATTCAAGTATTTATGATTCATTTGGACAAGCAAACTCTTAGAAACCAACAATTGATAGGTGTGTAGAAAACACTCAGAAATCCTTGGGAAAATTAAGGTGGCTGAGAGCAAAACGTTTTATGTCTACTAAGGCACTTATGCAATGTTCTTTCGCATATACATTTCCCCATTTTGCATGGATATTTCCCTTCTTTCCCTTGCTGTCCGTGTCACATCAACAATTATTACAACACAAATTTCGTGTTGGTCTCCGACTGGTGCATCGCTGCCCTTTTATCTCAGCTCATAATCTATACACTATAACTAAGGAAGATTCTTTAGAACTATACGTTGAAAACTACATTCAAAAGAGATTAAAAAGTATTCACACAACGGACCTTGGTCATTCACTCTTCTATAACGATATTTTTATTTGGGATGATTTTCATAAAAGAAAGAAGGATTCTTTTGGCCTGTTTTTTCATAGTAATCGAGTAAAACAATTAATGCAAACACATGAATCGCTTCTCTTAAAATTGATATCATCTATTGAAATAAACTAATGGTAAACAAAAAAAATCACATGTACTATCTTTATACCTTTCTCCCTTTCTTTCTTTCTTTTGTGATTTTTTCTTTCTTCGTTTTTTCTGACCTTGAACTGCGTACTTATATCCTCCTTCGATGTCGTTCTCTTTTCTCGCCTCACTCTCCTTTTTCTTCACATCTTTTTCGTTTCTCTCTTCTCTTTTTTTACCTTCTCTTCCTCGCTCTTTTGCTTTTTCTGTATTTACCTTCTTAACCCCTATGCCAGCTGAGTTGATACTCGATAGAAAGATATCCTCTATGATGATAAAGCTGATTGTATTTATATTGTTGCTCCGTGCTTAAATACCTAATCTTTTCATATATCATCATGTAAGCACTTCCAAGTGTTACATCTAAAGCATAATAATAAAAAAAGAAAAAAAATGTCATAGCTCAAAATAATTACTAAAGTGTAGTGATAACTCGTTTGGTATTAAACATATTCTTGTGATCGATTGCCATCAGCCTCTTTTTTGTACTTTATTTCTAAGCTATTTCATCATCTTAGACAAGATGAAGACATCAGCAATGAAAGAAAAGTGTCGTATGAAAGATGCAGAAAGTTTCATCGATAGAAATATGTTCGATTATCGTTTGCTAATTCGTGCTCGCAGCCCATACTTAGGTCTCATCGTAATACGAACATCGGGTGTTACAATTTGACCTGGTTCTAATTCGAAATGACATCGTTTCAGTAACATCGCTAGTATAACTTTGGCTTCGAGCAATGCAAAATTCTGTCCAATACAGTTTCGTGGTCCGGCAGCAAATGGCAAATAGCAGAAAGGATGAGCTAATTTTGGTTTGCGACCTGTGACAGAATCACGCATCCATCGGGTGTAATCGAATTCGAGTGGTCGAGGCCAAAATTCTGCTCGCCGATGTAGAATATGGCTGTTTATAACAATTGGCGTGTTTACAGGGATAAATAATGGCCGGTGACTCCCACTACCGATAGTATGTTCACGTATACAATATCGTGCAAAAAGAGGTGCTGGAGGATAGAGTCGCAGGGTTTCGTGCAGGACAGCTTCACAAACAGTTAAATTATTAATATGTTCATAGCTGGGATTAATGCCACTGGGAATAACTCGATCGACTTCGTTAAGGCACGCGCATAGCACTTGTTCGTTGGTCATCAACACGTACATAGCCCAAACAAGAAGATTCCCTGTTGTTTCATGACCTGCCAATACAAAAGCTAAAGCTTCATCCTTGATTTCTTCATCGGCAAACGGTTGCCCATGTGTATCTACTGCTGAAAGAAGTAGATCGAGAATATCAGATCCTGAACATAAACTTTTTGAACGATCCTGTCGTCGATCGGCAATAATCTGTTCGACAAACTGAGCAATTTCTCGAGCACCTTTGTTGACAATACGCTTACGCCAGAAAGGCATTGCTGCTAGAACAGGAATTATATTGATCATCCTTCCTGTTCGGTATTCAATTGCTTCGAGAACTTTGGTGAAGACTTCAGACACAATGCTTTTAGCATTCGTGATACTTTCAAAGCCTTTTCCAAATGCACATGAAGAAATTATTGTTAGTGTGAGAGCACTAAATTCTGTCTGCAAATCAACAGATCGATGAGTACTCGTGATAAGTAATTCATCAATCATCTGTCTCGTTTGATCAATCATAATAGAGACCATCGATTGGAGATTAACAAAGTGAAATGCTGGGTTGAGCATTTTCCGGGCTCGTTCATGTTCTTTTCCTTCACTTACAAGAAGATTATGTATACCAATGATTGGTTTGAAGACTATGGCACTCAGAGGTGTCTTAGTATAATCATGAGCATGTGGTCGACCGAGAACATCGGCAAGTAGATCTGGATCGTGAATGAAGAGACGTGTCCAAGGGCCAAAACCCATAAGAAAGACATCTCCATGTTTTTCAGCAATCTTTTCGTAATAAGTCATATATTGATCATTGGCTCGAGCTTGATTTAGTTCAGGCAATTGGCCAATAATTGGCACAAATGGTTCACCTGACACACCTTGACGACGAAATGCATCATAAATATATTTCGCTGGCCGAATTAATTTCCAATACACGATGAAAACAAGCGTTAGAGTAATACTCACAAATGCACACAAAAGCAGAAAGAATATCATTGTGTGTTGCTTCTAAACGTTAAGAACAAGTAAATGAAGAAACCACATGGTGCCCTGGTCGCTGAAACAACAAAAGAAAAAAATTGTATTTTACATCGAGTTTGTCGTTCTGTTGTATTGTGCGAGGCTGCGCTTTGAAAGAACAAAAAAAGTACGTCGGCTTCTTTTGGCACACTTAAGTCGATGAGCATGTGCCATACGACCCGGTGACACTATTTTTCACAATATCAGAGCCATACGAATCACAGTGTACGAATCAAAGGTATCAACATAGCAAAGAACTATTACGAAAATGTGGATCTCTAGGGAGTAATAAGACTCTGTATATGAATCAATGATAGCGGATGGAAAAAATTTAAAGAAAGAGACGTTTAAGAATTCGTTTTCACAGCAAAGGGGAAGCATTTTATTGGCTTAGAACATATTCATAATAGAATGGAATTCATTTCTTAGTGTAAGTATTACGGAGAAGTGTTGTGGCTCCTCTGTATCTCTCTATCACAGAGTTTTGAACGTCCTTCCCTCACGTATATACCTTAACAACAGTCATTAAAGGCGGTGAACAAAATGAATAACAAGATTCAGATTAATCTACAAGGGTGTGAGTGTAGATTATGTGGGCTTGAATGCGGGTCTGTGTCTTCTTTTCATGAAAATTCACCCACATCCACCCTGATAGTACAGTTAGCTAATTTTGCTATATAATTTATATGCTTTATAAAGCTGAAATATCAGTAAAATGCTTTTTCAATTAATTTTAATAAACCGAAAAAATAAAAAATGTGGTAACGAAAATGAATCCTATATTGAAAAATTCAATACAAGACAGTTATAAAATGCAACGTAGAATTCTCGTAGCTACTATTTCTTCTTGAAGTTGTTTTCTTCCATTGATGAGTAACTGTATATTTTTCAAAGCATTGATTTTCATATTGAATATAAATAATACTACTTTTTGGTATTTGAAACATTTTAGCTTCGTTTATTTTTTTATTTTTAATTCGTTATAGGACTAAAAATATGACAAGCTTCATCTCGTTTTCATATAGTTGTTTTAATAGGTTATCGTTAGAATTCATGGAACAATATTTTCTTGTAATATCTAAAAAACTATTTTAAAAACACAATCTTGCATCGTCTTAGATAAACAAATTAAAAACTTAACAGGTTCTAATACCGTCGAGGAAGGACTGTACTGTAAATGGACAGCTGTGGCCACATCTACATTCATTTCCTTGAAATTCGATGCCAAGGATTCCAACAATTTTCAAAAGGATCCCATGGGTAGTTGTGGGATTCTCCTCAAAAGTCATTCGACTATTTATGGTATTTCATAGGATCTGAGTCAGAGAATATTTGAACTGGCTTGTCAGTTGACTACACGAGCCATTGCCAGATGTACGACCATCAGTAGAAATATCTTGTTGTTTGAGCTTTATCGTTTTGAGATTATGTTAGAAGAAACTTCACTTGATTATATTGATAAAAGATTAATACACTACTTCTGTCTTTATTGCATGTAAGTGCTCACATGTTAATTTTTTTGCAATGAATCGTCAATAGAAAGACAAAGAAATAAGTAAAAAGCGATGATAAGTGTGTGAAGAGAAAGTGAGAGATTCCTTGCTTCACTATTCATCATAAAATTAATGTACCATGCAATAGTAATGGCACAAAATGTTGATCACTGTTTCCTTTGATAGACAGGCGCTGAAAGAAAACTATTTTTACTAAAAGATAGAGCTTTTTTGTCTCTTTCGAATAATGTATAAATTTTTTTATAACACATTTGTAACCGGAACGACACAATAAAAAAGAGAGATTCCATCAAAAACAAATCCACACTTTTTCTGTAAAAAAATGCACAAGATGTCAACTTTTATATCTGTTCTGTAAATAGGCTCTAAAAAGAAAATTTTGTTATGAATTGATAGGACATTTTCTCGTCTTTTGAATGGTGTACGATTTATATTTGTCATACATTCGTCAATGGAATGAGATGAAGAAAAAAGAAAAATACTTGCACAAAAATTTGCAGTTTTTGCATGAATCAGTCAAAAATGTCTTGTGGATGGTACTTAAGTTTAATTAACTATCGTTTTACGAACTGTTTTGACGAGTTCATAAAAGGCAAAATGGCTACAGTTTTACAAGGGCTTTTTAATGAGCATGGAAAGATCAAATTGGGTGTGGGGTGTGAGTATGGGTGTGATGTGGGTGTGGATGTTGATGTGGGCGGATGTCGGTGTGGGTGGGTGTCGGTGAGTGTGAATGTGGGTGCATGTAGGTGTGGGTGTGGGTGTGGATGTATGTAGGTGTGGGCGTGGGAGTTGATGTGGGTGGGTATCGATGTGCGATGTGAACGCCTTATCAACACCTACACCCCACGCCAATACCGCACACTCCACACCCACACCCACAAGCACACCCATCTCACATGGAACAGTTTGCGATACCTCATCGCTTGGGACGAGTTTTTTCGTCCAGTTGCATCCCACGAGGAGCCCTACTATATACACCCCGAATTGCCACAGCACAACAGCCATGCAATTTACTCACATGAGCAGTACAAGTGTACAGAGCTGAGAATACAAATCTAAGTCTTTTGTGTTGATAAAAATGGCTTACATCAACTTCATCTAATTTTCGTTTTGTGTCAGTATAGTGTGATTCATACAGAGTGATGGAGCAAGTTGGAAAAATATTATAAACACATACACAATGCCAAAGAACGAAAAAAAATGGCACCTACTCATTGACATACTCACTGCAATCAATGCCTTTATTTTCTTACTCATGCATACTACAATAGCTTGAAAAAAATGTTGCGTTCTGATTTCGTCATATTTTTTTCGTTCTTTCTTATCAATTTTACTCTCGAAATGATCAATACCTTCATCGGAAAAAACCAACTTCAACTTGATTCGAAAAGAAGTGATTTGTAATTCGCAGTTGATTTGCGCATAATATGACTTGTTACAATATTACAACGACTGACATTGACATTACAAGTGAACCTTTGCTGAAAAGATTCAAGCCGGAAAATTTAGATAGTGAGCAACAAATTTCCGTGGCAAGAATCAATTGCGAACAGATCACATTGGTTTGGCTCGACCATCAAATCGGACAGACATCACCGTTTTCAGGTGATATTCATTTCACTGAGCAGAGATTACGTCAACTGAACGATTATGTACTTGTATTTTCAAGCGCATCACCATGCTGTGATTATGTCGAATCTGTCAAAAATGAAACGGTCATTCTTATAGTGGCTGGTTCGTGTGCATCATCTGATTTTCTCACAAAAATGTACAAGTTGCGACAGATTGATTCAATCTTCATCTTCTGCAGAAACAAGAGTCTTTATGAGTCACTCTTGGTCAATAAAGACTACCACAAGCTAGTCAATATCTTCGATGAACAAACTAGTTTGGAATTAAGTATAGCAAATGTAATTGAACAAATTGATAAACAATCAGCAATCTTTGCACTCTACAATCCAAAAAAACAGAAAATGGCTCGAGATCTCAATCGAGAGTCAGGGTCCTTTCTTTTTCTTCAACTCGTTAAACAAGTCATCCAAAAAATGTTGCCGAATCAAATTGCTATCAGTAAAAGTAAAGAAGAAATGCTCGAAAAATGTCGTCTATACTATCGAGATAACCAGAAAGAAATGAAGAATATTGCCAGGTTTGAACGTGAATATACAAGTGATCAAGCAATTAAATGGTACACGAACGATTCATTTATCTATAAACTTATAAACAAAGCTTTACGAACCGAAGATATCAATGCTTTATACACATATCGGTTCTTTATAATTGATCTTTGTGCGTGTTTAGCCGAGAATTGTCAGTTATTACGAGACTCTACGTCGAAATTAAAGGTCTATCGTGGAGTGAAGATGTCCAAAGTAGAAATAGAGCGACTCTGTGACAGTATTGGTAATCTTGTTGCAGTAAATGGATACTTTTCGACGAGTCGAAAACGAAGTGTATCAAAGATGTTCGCAGGTGTCGGGGTAAAAACCGACAGTCTTTCAAATTCAGATGCCCTGGAATCAATCGTATTTTATATTACGGTGGATTTGGAAAAGCACTCTAGTATTATTCTTGCAGATGTGCGACATCTTAGTTCGCATATAGATGAAGAAGAAGTACTCTTCGATTTAGGCACTGTATTCAAGATTCTGGCGATGCAATATGACGACAAACTACACTATTGGAAATGTTTTATGTCTGCAAGCGACGAAGGTCGTGCTATAGCTAAGGAATATCTTGATTTCAAGCAGAAGGAATTGAATCAAACAGATGATACTGAAGTTGCCTTCGGTACATTGTTATACGAGATGGGAGAATGGCGCAAATCTGGCACTTATTTTGAAAATCTGTTACATCACCGCCCCAATGATTCTCAGATTTATTTTGGTATCGGCCGATCCTACAATGCATCCTCTGAATTCGATCAAGCACTATCATACTTCAAGCGAGCTTATAACTTGAGTATGTCAAATGCTAATAAGAATACTGCTTTTACAGCCAAAATTTGCTGCAGTACGTTACGGGCATATCATGACTCAGGAAATTTTGACCAGGCTCTTGCTTTGGGTGACGAAGCCCTTGGACTTTATCGACATCTCGATGAACATGCACATGCTGTGGGTATAGCTCAAGTACTGATTAACATCGGTCTTGTTCATTTCGATAAAGGTAATGACAATGCAAGCTTGGATCACCTTGAGCGAGCTCTTCGACTTCTAGAAAGTTATTATCAATTTGATCATCCAGAAATCAGCGATTGTCTTACCCATCTTTCATTTGCCCACTATCACAAAGGAGATTTCGAAAAGGCGCTCGATTGTTTATTGAAAAGCTTACAAATGGATGAGCGACTCCTTCCCATTGATCATCCGAACATCTCTGCTACTGAAAACAACATTGGTAAACAGCACTACAAACAGGGCAAATATCAAGAAGCACTCCAAAGATTTCGCCGCGCAGCGGACATAGACATTCGAGCTCAGACCGATTTCAATGAAGGTCATATCGTTGTATTGAACAATATAGGCAAGGCACTCTATCGACTCAACAACTTCGATGAAGCAATGGTCTATTACGATAAGGCCTTGCATTTGATTGAAAAGATCTTCTCATTGTCCTTTGACCATATTTATTTAGCTTATACTTTGAAAAACAGAGGTGAAGTTCTATTTGCATTGGGTGATCTTATCGGTGCACTTGAACTATTTGAAAAAGCTCTCGAAATGTACAGCCGTATTTTTCGGGAAGACAAAAATCATCGAGATATAGCCAAGTGTCAGCATCTTATTGGAATGACTCATCTTGCTATTGGAAATTATAACAAAGCAGTTGAAGCTCTCGATACAGCTTTGTATATGTGGACTAATGTATTGCCTCAATATCATCCTGATCTAGCGATTATCCATCAAACGATGGCTGAACTCTATACGCAAAAAGCAGACGAAAGAGCGAAAGCTATTTCACATTATCAAACAGCGATCTCCGTCTACACAAAACGACTATCGGTCGATCACGAAAAGGTCAAGAATTTGAAGAGTCGGCTGGCAACTCTTGAAAATCAGCAGATCGATCTATATGAGACATTGTTCTCGTTTAAGAATATCTTCTATCTATTTTCAAAACTTTTCAGAAAATATTATGCTTTGTTTGTTCAAGCTTTTTCACGTATCATCTATCATTGAAGAGAATATGCGTCGTTTTGATTGATCTCCTAATCATGTGGTGGGGAAAGAGAATTGAACGACATTGTAAGACTTGATTTTTTTTCTTTGGCTACATTTTTGTGGGTGTGGGTGTGGGTGTGGGGTGTGGGTGTGGGTGTGGGGTGTGGGTGTGAGTGTGGGAGTATTTTATCTCATCACCCACACTCATATCTACACCCACACATCCACACCTACACTCACACCCACACCCACACCAACACCCACACCCACATCCACACCCCACACCCACACCCACACCCCATCCACACCCACACCCACACCCTCATACATGTTCTCTTAGTTTTGATTATTACAGATAAATAGAAAATATTCTTCTTGAAGGACAACATATATATGTGTTGATCAAGCGTGACGAGTAAAAAGACATTTATCACACTAAATAAAATAACACAATTATCTTTGCTATTGAATAATTACGATTTGAAAATGGACTTAAATTTAGTAATATTAACTAAAATAACAAAAACAATTCATTATCATTATTTGGCATAATGTATTTGGCAATGACAATAAAAAGAAATGGTTCTTTTCTTAGACTAATTCAGCACAAAGATGTTCTAAAAATATGTGACAGCTTTTCTTCATCCATCCACGATGGTAGAGCAAGAAGATAAATCTTTGGTTTCAAATAGAAACCATCTGTCGTTAAGTGATATGTTTTTGTCATACTCGGACATATGATTCAGTCAAACTGTTATAAGATATTCAACAGAATATGCATTGATAAGTTTATGAAAATACTCAATCCGAAGTGTAACTTGTTTACAAATTGGTTTAAAACTATTGACGCCATTCCTTATGGATGCTCACATTCATTATTGCCCCGAACTTCTTTTAGCCATGGAACATTTCGGGATTGGAACTTGAAAAAAGTTTGATCAGTCGGGCTGTAGCCAAAATCGAACATAGGAACAAAGACGTCAAATACATATGGATCTTCGAAGTCTTTTTTTAAGATTTATTGACATTCAATGAGTTTTAACAGCATCTTTGAGATATTTCATAGTATTTCATTCACAAATGAATGTTTTGAGTTTTTTTGTGATATGTGCTGACAATAAAGATTTTCAAACAGAATCTGGAATAGTCACACAACTCACTTTTTTCAATGAAACTTCAATTATGTCCAAAATCATCGAAAACTAGTAAAAAAGATTCTATCCAAGTATCATTGAAATTGTTAGAATTCGATAGAATCCAACAATTTGTTTGATCTGGGTGCATTGTTCATTTCTTGTTTTCATACGCGACGGCTGCGCAAATACATATACAAAAGATATTCTGAAATGAATACTAATCCCATACATCTAAAATTAGCTTCTTCAATCTTAATCCTGAACAATTTTCATCACTTTCATGTTCCGCAGGATCTCCACATGATGTATCCCTATCATCTTTTCACTCATAAAGAAACAGTCAAATTTATAATTGTACTACTATAGCTATATGTATTAGGTCAAAGATCCTAGAGCCGGTAGAATTTGTGCTACTTACCATTATGTACCTTGATGAAATGCGTTCTATTAGTATCCAGAAAAGTAAAGTTGAATTCCACGTTGCTCAGATGCCATCTTATATAGTCATAGTTAACATAATGGACATAACGGTTGCAATGAGCATAAAATCAGAATATGGTCCTTTCGGTCAGGTAAAGCGTTCTGTGTATGTGTATTTTCGCCATCATGCTCAGTCATATGAAGAATAGGATATGATTTTTCACGAATTTTCTCACAAAGAAAACAAATCTCCTCTGAAATTGGAAAAAGGTTTTCCTAAACTCATGCAACATATCGTAAGTGCAGTCTCATCTTTACATAATTATATTGGGTCAAAAAATCTAGAATTTATGAATTTGCACTATGTGGTGTCATACAGTGGAATATATGTATCAGAGTACATAACAGTACATGTATCATTGATGGAAGTATGCGAACAAATGATAGTATAAATCGTGTTTGTATCTGCGCAGATCTGTCAGATGTTCTTCATAGATGTTCTCTTTGTAGATTTCTCGACTTTATAAAATTTCCAAGTTAACACAACTTTTAATATTGACTTTTAAGAAATGATTACTTAAAAATTCGACATGATGAAAAAATAGAATTTTTTTTTAAAGGTGTGTATGGGAGTCTTCTCTTCATCCCCACTCACATGCCGAGTTCTTGAAGGAAAGATCCGTGTTCGGCCGGAAAACTATGGAAAATGCTTGGGACTTGGAATCAGGAATCTAGTGATTGGATCTAGTTCCGATGAAAGACGATTGTAATCAAGCAAAACTGTCAATCATATCTGAATATCATATTTCTGCTTTCAAGTTCCTACTATTTTCACGCGTTTTCTGGGTTTGCCTGACATATATACTTTACTAAATGCATTCATCTTTTAAAAAAATATCGGAAGAAAAACATAAAGTGGAATGCACATCTATCATAACTAAAATGAAGACAAAATCAAATTCTATTCATTTGAAAAAAAAAGAGTTTGTCTCTTATTATCGTTCATTCAAGAGACGATCAAAGACGTAGTCAAATGTTTCTTTTAGAATGGCTGCTAAAAGAATTACCTTTACTAAGTTCAAAATCTATTTGATTTGTACAAAATAAAATTCTACTATGTAGAAGATATTGGAATCAAATTTAACGATGAAAAATAAAATCAAAATCGATTGAACAGATGCTCAATATGTATAAATACTTTCTTAAAAAAAGCAATTTACAATGTACATATTCTGTTTACACGTTAATTTATTGGTTTTTTTTAACTTTTTGAATGATTAATGTGTTATTCTCAATGTTTTCTTATATCAAACATCACTATTTTCTTGAAAATATATTCTTTTAATTTTAATTAAGGTGCGGGAAATTCGAAACGTTCACGCATTCTTGAATTTTTTCGAAACATACATCATTCGATAGAGCTCAATGAGTAGATTGCGACTATCTACTTGAAATTGAATTTTTATCAAGTTTTGGCTGAGAAATCTTGAAAATACTAAGGAGCAGTGAAAAAATGAACTTTTTACATTTTTGTAGAAAATTCAAGATTTTACGCTGAAATCNTACTGAGTAGACAAAATGCATGAGAAGAATCTAAAAGAAAAAGAAATTTTGACATTAGCTGTTGATTCTTCAATGTGACTCATCCTTCGAATGATACCATTGTAAGAAGCTAAAAGAAAAAAAGAAATTTTGATATTGAGTTTTTATTCTTAAATGAAACTTAACGTTTGGATGAAATCTATTTGAAGAATTTCAAACAAAATAGAAATTGCTATATGTATTTTTATTGTTCGATCCTGTGATTTTAAGAAAAAATCAGTTATAGCGATCACCTGAAACCAGAAGTTTTGGGTGTTCTCACTCACTACAACTTTTATAAATTATAATGACTATTTTTAGTCGGTTCTTTCTTGAAATTTAATCAAACAAGCTAACAAAGAAAAAACAAAATTTTCACGCTAAAGATTATTATTGCTTTACGAATTGTTAGCATACTATTTTCTCCCATATATACAAAATTCAGACGAACTCAGGAATGCAAAGATAACTTCAGGATATTCCGACAGTACAAAATGATTTCAGGCTTCGAAAACTTAATCATACGAAAAAGGAACTCTGTAATTAAATAAGTTGTAATAAATCTATGAGCAGCTTTTAGCTCACTAAAAATCTCTAAAACTGAGCGAAAAGAAAGATCAAAAAAGAAAATTTAAGCACCGAAAATATTCTTTTGAGAAACTTTTGGATTCTGACCATAGTCACTCTGTGGAACATTTCGAAAATTTTCAAAACTTCGACAACCTGTCAGAGTGTCAAACAAAAAACCCGGAAACGTATTTCGGTTTCCTATTCTGCCTGTTTGAGTTTCAGGATTTTCGGAAACCATCCGATAATCGAAAAGATATCTACCGAGACTCTTTTGGATACCAACTCAGTACTATTGCCAATATTAGTTCCCTAAAATGCTTTAACGGTTTTTGAAAATACTAATAGGTTCCAGAAAGCACAAGAAAGGTACTCTAAAATATTTTCCACGGGTCGACATTGGTATTCTAGAAAACCAAACGATTTCAGAACCTGCGGAAACCAAGAAATTATTGTCAGAAAACGCTTCAAGGGTTCGAAAACGTTCTCAGAAACCTCTAAATGTTTGTGAGAGGGTTTTGCAGCGAGTTTTCCAGGAAATAGATTTTTTTAGAGAGTAGCCTTATAGCTATGCCCTTATTTCTCTATCCTTAATACTGCACCTTATAACTACACCTCTTTATCTATACCATTTATATATATACCATAGCAATTCTTTTATTTTGAGTATGCCTTTACGACTACACTCTTATATCTTGACCATTTTATTTATGTCAGTATACTAATAGGTTTATATGGACTTCCTTGTGGCTATTCGGTTATTTGTGTATTCGTGAAACTATATGTTTAGGTCTATATCCTTGGATTCATACGAATTTCACTAAATTCTCTATCTTATTTGTAAGATGTGAAGTTCAACGACATGTCTGGATATTAACTGTGCATGATATGGTTGACTAATTTCATAGTATTGGATGTTTTATTGAATGGGTTATTTTTGTTGACGTTAACGAGTGTTTTAGAACAAGCACGATAGAAAACGAGAATACGATAACAAATCGTTTAAAGCTGACGCATGCGATACTTAACAATATTATCGGAGCTTCATTAGAGTCGTTGAATTGTTTGGATAGCCGTAATGTAGTATTAAGCATAATCTATGATTGCTGTTAACGAATACTGTATATGGTTTTCATTTTCAATCAGTAAACGGGTGGGTTGATTGATTTGATCAAAATATATGTATACTTTTGTATTGTAAAACAGGAGCAGTAGAGGTTTAGTTTATGATACATTAATAATGAGAGAGCAAATGAAAAAACTTGAGAAAATTTATATCAAAGCATTTGGATTACTAAATATGAATGATAGAATTATTTGCCTTTATAGTTATTTACCAGATTTAGCATATATTAGTTAGGCGTTGTGGATTCGATGGTGATTTGTTTCAGTCTTTTTCCGAAAAGTGGGAACAGATGAACAATGTAAAGAAAGTCAAATTACTTGAAAAGAAAGAAAATTCACACCATCTCAACGGTTTAAGTGCAAAAAACATTCTCGAGCGACTGAAAAAAGTCGGACATTATAGTACAATAACGTATCTGGAGGTAAAAGAAAGAAGAAAGTATGCAATAAGATAGTTCTAGTGAATGTATCTTAAATTGCATTTGAAAAAATCTTTTCTGCCAACTTGTTGTAAAAAGACTTCATAATGAATATATCTTGCACCATATTTTTTCTCTCAAATCCTTTTATGGCAGCACGTTTTAACTGTAACACGTTGAAGAATTGAGCAGAAAAGTGAAAATATTTTCCGCTTCACTATTTTTGAATAGAGAACTTTTTTAGAATTGAGCATTTTTTGACAGAACCGTTCATGGTTCAGTCTTATTGTACAAAACTTCTTCGGTTTAGCATTATAGAAACAGAACTTTTTATAGTTCAACAATTTTCTGTTGAACCTTAGACAGTTCAATATCATGGGACAGAACCTTTTGAGTTCACCCTTGTGGATAGAACACAGTGAATAGTTCCGCATCTTTTGACAGAACTATACCTGGTTCAGTATTATTGGACACTGAACTTTTTATGGTTCAAGATTCTTTTGCCGAACCTTGCAAAGTTCAGCATCATGGGACAGAACCTGTTGAGTTCTGTACTTTCGAATAGAGAACACTTTATGGTTCGGCATTTTTTGACAGAACCCAACTAGGTTCAGTGTCATTGTGCAAAACCTTTTCGGTTCAGTATTCTTCGACACCGAACTTTTGATGGCTTTGAATCGTTTTCCTAAACCTTCCAAAGTTCAGTCCTCTTGGACAGAACTATTGATAGTTCTGTACTTTCATACAGAACTTGAAAAGATTCTGCATGAGCTACAGTACCATAAAAAGGTTCTGCAGTACTCCTTTTTTTCTTTCAGAGTTGTTACTCCTGTTAATTGTTGAGCTCGGAAATAGTCTACGGTTGCAGTATTCGTATCTAGTACGACATTCCACTTGTGTTTTACCAAATTAGCTTAACAACAGGCTACAGATCATATATTACGAGGTTCGAGTTATTTACAAAGTCAAACGTCGTTCATGGAGCATCACAAACAAATGTGGTTTCTAGCACAATCTCTCCAATCCTTAAAATAATACTGATGTACAGTTTACTACTCAGTCCCCTTTACGACATGTAATAAATACCTTCTCAGAATTATATAAAGAGAGAAAAACAGCCGTGAAATTCGATTAATCCATTTTTGAATCGATCCAATCACAACACTCTATTTCTCAGTAAGGCGCAAGGCGGGGATCCATACATCTACCTCTCATTCTATTGATTGTCCTCGATAATCAGAGGATCGACCTGAGCATGATTAGTACTTGTCCATATAATAAGAGAAAAAGTCCTACTAAAATCTAATTGGTCCGGTTAAATATATGAGACTACGGCGTATATGGCACGGAGATTAACGAGCGAGTATCAGTTTGGGAGAGGATGCGTTAGCGTCGATTTGGATCTATGACGAAAGTGGAGACCACTCATACCTCTTCACACTTGCGTGAACAGTATTTGCATTGAATATCTCGAAAGATAGAGAATTTTTATAGAATTTGCAGGGAAACCCATCAACGCAGCGTGTTCTGCAGATAATGCTGGGATAGGAAGATATCTTGCGAACAGTATTGCAAAGGACTTTGGGGGATTCTGCTTGTCGATTCTGAGTGTTTTCTGTAGGAAAGCGGTGAAAGTCACCGAGACTTGCTGGGAAAAGCCGACAGTATTGGGTTTTTCAATAATTTTGCTGTATTCTGTAGACATTCAGGTTTATCTTAGTTGTTTGTAGATAATGTCGAATAAAATCTTATGCTTCCAGTATGACTCTGGTTAGATTTCACATGGTTCTGGACGGTTTCAACCAGAATAAGATGAGTCTCTTTAAGAAATCTTTCATGATCATGGTATTGTCCAAGACTATTCTGAAGACTAGATTTGTGCGAAAGTGCAGGGATCCACTACAGCGCTTTTCAAATCGGAATACTGCTTCCATTTTCTGTATGTTTTCCATACGATTCCGGAGGAGAAAGAAAAGGGAAAATACACGACAACCTGCTGAAATAGGCAGAAAATAACCATGTTCCATGTTGGTGACGGGTGGATCCGGAGGCCGAAATAATCTTGTTGGATTTCAATCATTATAAAATACTTTCCAAACTTGTACTTATTTACTGCTCAATATATAATGCCTTGTAGGCAAATCAGCGTGAAAAGTGTCTATTCATACACGGATGATTTCGGTGGAAGTTGTATTGCTTTTATACATCATCGTAAAGCATAATCTTTACCTAAGAGCAATAAATCATGTTCTACTCATGGAGTAAAACACGCGTTATAACTGTGGAAATATGTGTTCGAATATTCAGTATGATATACATTTTTGATAACTTTTGAGGGATTAAAATAGAAGTTCATCAAAAATCATACATATTTATATAGTCAATCATTTTTCTAGATCTTGAAATTAGACCCATTCAGATATTTGAGAGAAACGTTCTCAAAAATGTTCTGCAGATGGAGATCAATGATAGACTGGAAATATTGTGCGACTTAGATCTAATGAAATTAGCCACCTGATGGGACCACGGACATTCATGGTAAGAAGAAAATCAGAAGCGTCGAAATTCTTCTTCGACCAGTTCATTATAATTAGATAAAGTAAAATTCGAAAAATGTGATTTTTAGTAAATGATTAAGGTCTGAAACAGATTTTAGAGAAACTATTTCGACAGATCAAAAGGTAGGTTGAGAACAAGGCTACATCTCGCGCGTGCATTTGTTTGTTTTCACAGCAGCTATCAGAATTTATTGACACTTTTCAAAAAGTTCCTCAAAAAGTTTGAAAAGAATCCTTGATGGTTTCTTAGCAAGTGTTGGTGTGCGTACGCAGACGTATCATTACGACCGACAGACCTGAATGAATCTTCAGTACATAAAGCTCAAAAAAAATCCCGATACCTCTTGGTCTTAATGAAACGTTGTCTCCTGTCTATTGAAATTCGCCGATATTTGCGAAAAAGTCTCTTGATCGCAGTACTTTTTTAATATATATATGCCATATGCATGTACATAAAATTACTTCACAAATATCTAACGACATACATACTTCAACTTTGTTTATGACTAAAAGTACGATATCGAAATAAAGAAAACTTCTACTTACATAAATGTAGTCTGTTTTTCCTGGAAAAAGTGATAGAGAACTGTTTTGCATACGTAAGCATCTCTCAACCAGGAAACCAAAAAGATGCAGTCTCTATGCAATAAAAAAATATGCTTTCTCAATAGATCTTATATCATGCTTAACGGTTGTATGGCATATAGTTTTCTGAAATCAGGAAATAGAAAACAATTTACTATATTGCATTTGTAGAAAGACGAATACATACTTTGCCATTATGCGCTAGTCCACTGGAAGTATATACCAACGTCTTAATTGAAATTAGAAAAAGCAATTTAGTAACAAGTTGGACAAAAATTTAAAAAAAACACTCACACGCTGAATCCTTTCATTTTCTCACCGATTGCCATGACTACATGTTGAGTGAAACAGAAAAGTGATGAAATGTCGAGAAAAAATCAAAATAGTCTGAATTTTCTTTTATCTTTTAGTGTACAAATGTTTAGAGATCTCTTATTCTTCTTGTTTTAATATGAATACCTGTTGATGAAGAATAAAACATCACTAATGCATTTCTATTAATTTACTCTAGTGATATTAGAAATAATACTAGAGAAATATACTACAATTCAATTTCACTTTCTTATCAACTGATGTAAATTAAACTGTTTCATTTTAGTATCCCAAGTCACTTGAGAGAAATTTTTAGTCTAGTTCTTTTCTTGACTATTTCTTTTGTCTCATGGCATTCTTTTTATTTGAGATCATCGTCGTTGTTAATTTGAAATTCTAATCAATGATAAATCAATGTGCTAATTCATTTTACATGAAGCACTTGAAGTATCCTTGGGACTGTTCGTACCATGAAAATTTGAATCATCGCTGCCTTAAGAGACTCACCCACAATTTTTTGTCTCAATAAATAGAAGTTACTAAATGTGTATTACTGCTGCTACAAATGAAGCTGAATGTTAGTTTTTCTCACCTTGTTCAATTTACAATTCTCTTTTTTTCCGGTCGTTTCCACTTCGATAAAAAAAGTAGACTTTCTACTTCTCTAAATAAAATATTTTTTTCAGCTTGTCATATATTAGCTTTTGTTTCATCTCTTATTCTTTTGGAAAAAAAGTAAAAAAGGGCTTGCACAAGTAATTTTGAGTGGGTGTGGGATGAAAGCAAAGGGGGGAAACGCAGATTTTAAGGTTTTAAAAGATTTTAAGAATGAAACGGATAGATCATTTTATTTAAAGACACTCACCTAAAAAAGGAGTGGCAAGTTACCAAGTAAACATTAACGGTATCCTTGTGGCCAGAAGTCCTATTATAGAAGCAAACGCTTGCCTTTTCAACTACTACTATACGCGGTATCCTTGGTTTCTCAAGTTCTGCTACATAAAATGGGGTTTTCTCATGAGTACCCGTATAATGGTATATAGGAGTGTACAAGGTCATCCCAAGAAAACAATGAAAGAAGAAAATTTTGTGATACTCTTCTATGCCATTCGATAGCGGAAAGAATGAGCTTTTATTCGGTATATAACGCAAATTACAAGGCATTTAAAACGAAGCAAAAGCACTTCATACGAATGCTACATTCTGTAACCTTACATGAAGTAGATAATATCAAAATTTTAAGTAATTTGTGTGCAGCCATAACTTAGGCTAACTGGCTAATTCGAACTGCAATCGACTTTTGACATCTCAATTGACTATTTGAAAAATATGAAACTCAATTTCGAGAGTCGGTCGATTCCATCGCTTGACGACCCCCTCCTTTATAATTCAAATTAAAATTCGAATATAATTTCTTTTTTTACCAAAGTTCCAGGGGTGATCTATCTCATTTATAAAATTATAACTCGAATATTTTTTTTGGTTGGGTACAAGTGCCAGCCGAATTTTTTAAAATTTATTTTCGAATTCATCCTAAGCACTACAATGCTCATCTATATTATAATTCGAATTAGGCAACTCATACACTACCACGATAAGAACGAAAATTACTCTTTTTTCTTCGTTGCCACGATAAGAACGAAAGTTACTTTGTTTTCTTCTGCATATAAAAATAATAACTTATCAAGTATTAATAACGCTTCATAACGATAGGTTGCGATCGAGCGTTTCTCATTACGTACCGCAAAACCACAGAAGATTACTGACAAAATCAATATTAGAAATCTAAGAAAGCAAAACAAAAACGCTTCTATTAACAGTTTCCATTGATTACGAATGCTAACCATGCTAGCGACAATTTATGTGACGTGTTTTGCGTTTGCTTCGTTATCTTTCAATGTCGCTCAACAACAACCATTACGATATGTCGATGGTTATAGATCATCTTGCAAGTTTCATCAAGGTGGTACCTTCAATCTTATTGTTTCTGCACCTCATCGTGGTAGCCTAATGCCCACTGATGTTCCTGATCGAACACAAGGAGGTTGTCGTCATCCAGGAAAATCATGCACATGGATATACAATGATGCTTGTGTCAACGATCGACGTTGTACAACAACGACGGTTCAAGATAATCTTAGTGATGAATTTGTAGAGAATGTCGCCGAAGAATTGAATATCAGGTATGGCCTAAAACCATTTGTTGTCATTGGAAAATGGCATCGAAAAAAGGTTGACTTCAATCGAGAAATTAATCAAGCAACACTCAATCATCCTAAAGCTACCAGTGTCTATCGAAGTTATCATTCAAATCTTCAATATGCCATCAATCAAGTAAAACAGCTATATGGTAAAGGTCTTCTTGTTGATGTTCATGGTCAGGGAAAGGGCAAGTGAGTTGCATAAGGAGCCCTCAAAAAATGAACAATGAATGAATCTATTTGTTTAGCTTTACAATGGTTGGATATCTCTTAAAGGGCTCCCTACTCAATAGAGATGACCTCCAAACAACTCTTGGTAGGACTACGTCAATCGAACAAATCTGTTCTTTGTCAAATCGAACCGAATGCATTCGATGACAAACATCGTTCGGTACAATTATGGAAAAAAAAACAACTTGGCATTGTTTATCCATCGATGGTACATCCAAAACCAGGAAATCGTACTTTCCTTGAAGGTGGTTATATAACATGTAATTATATTTCGAAAATAAATGCTATTCAAACGGAACTACCATGGAGTATTCGTGGTGGAACATATAAACTGTTGAACGCTAAAAGATATGCACGTACTCTTATTAATTATATGAGAGTAAACAATCTTTTGAAAGCAAAATAAAGTCAAAAATGCACTAAGCAATCTTCGTTGCTCTTATATGCAATTTTACATTGAATTAAATAAATATTCGACAAAATCCTAAACTTTGAGCGTGAAGGAGAAAATAAATAGAAAAGACAGCAACGAATGAAATCCAGGAATGGAAAGTAATCATTCTACTATTGATAAATAGTGGGGATTTGAAATCATTTCAAGAACTCTTTATACTGAAAATATTTTTAGCATCAAATAATCAAACTAGATTGTTAATTTGATATTTTCTTCTTGTCAAATCATAGCTATTCGAAATGTTTAAAACACGTTTGATGAAAAACTATGCTCTTTTTCGTCATTGGTCTTATGTCAGTATGTTTAGATCTACATAATAAACCTATAAGCAAATTGAAATGTTTTGTTCCTGCTCAAAAATTGCTTCATTCTCTATACATTTTACAGGAGATCAATTTGCTTGATAGTCAAAAAACATAAAACTTTATCTTAGCGATAGATATTAATATCATCTAACTAAGAAGAATATGTCCACACACTATCTATACCACAGTTTTTTTTTCAACAACGAGTTTGTCAAGGAAAACCTAAGAATCATTTATAAGATGAACAAACCCATGCTAAAGTCATCGATCATGATAAGATTTCTTAGTTAATTCTCTTAGTTAATAATACTTCTTTGACTAGAGTTTATGTTTGGTAATTGTAACCACATCAAATAGGAGCACTTTAAATCTAAAAAATACTTACATAAAGTAGTTCAAGTAAATGTAGAATACTTTAACTTGAAAAAAATCAAGTGAAAAGTACTAACTCTACTGCATTTATAACTTCAAACACGTGAAAATTTTATTCATTATCCTTCCTATCTTTGTGATGATCAGGACATCTTCACCACAGTTCTGCCACTAAAGTTGGTAGAATATTTTCATAATATTTTTGGACACTGCTCATGTAATGGGTGATGCGCGAAATTCACATGAATTTTGCTTTTGTTATTAAATTGCCATACAACATTGAAGAAACTTTATCCTTCTCTCATTAGAAAAAGATAATGGATTTAGATGAAGAGATCCCACATTTGTTTCTACAATCATTCCAAAGCTATCTACATCCATTATGTAAAGCCTACATTCTTTCTTCCAAAGTCCTACACTCATCATTGATTTAACTACGCTGAACTTTGAACAACTACAAAGATGAGCGCTTTATCATGTTGTCCACTTACTTCATGAAAAAACATATGAGCAATAATTCAAAACATTTTTGCATATTTCTTTTAATTTTCGCTTAAAAAGTTCATGATTTTTCATTCTTTGTTGATCTGTGTGTGACATGAGTGATTGAATCGTTTTATTAATACTTTTACATTTATAGTGATTGCGAGGAAATCATTATATTGGCATGAGTTAAATTGCACAAAAAAACTTTCATTAACTAGAAACAACACCTTTAGCTTAGTCGTCAAAAGAGATAAAATAAATGCGGAAACTTCGGATTTAAATCCGAGAGTTATGTGTACTTCAAAAAGTGGATCATAAAAATCAATCATCCTAGACTGTCTGAATATCAAAATTATACTGTGAAATCTACCATTTAAAATGTTGATTTATATTACGCGTTGCCAAACCAATAGGACATGGGACCGAATACAGCTCAAGTTTGAACTCTGCACCTTGATTTACCCTAAGAAAGTTGTTTTTCCTATAACTTCATTTCTATTGGTCACTGCGCAACTAATAGTATTTCGATGGAAGTGCAGTACACATTCGAGTTCTCCATATCTGAAAACCTCGAAGTATCATCAGTGTGACCGGAAGATAAAGCTCTATTTGTGGATCAATTAGATCGTNTATTAAAGAGTAGCCTTATAGCTATGCCCTTATTTCTCTATCCTTAATACTGCACCTTATAACTACACCTCTTTATCTATACCCTTTATATATATACCATAGCAATTCTTTTATTTTGAGTATGCCTTTACGACTACACTCTTATATCTTGACCATTTTATTTATGTCAGTATACTAATAGCTTTATGTGGACTTCCTTATGGCTATTCGGTTATTTGTGTATTCGTGAAACTATATGTTTAGGTCTATATCCTTGGATTCATACGGATTTCACTAAATTCTCTATCTTATTTGTAAGATGTGAAGTTCAACGACATGTTTGGATATTAACTGCGCATGATATGGTTGACTAATTTCATAGTATTAGATGTTTTATTGAATGGATTATTTTTGTTGACGTTAACGAGTGTTTTAGAACAAACACGATAGAAAACGAAAATACGATAACAAATCGTTTATAGCTGACGCATGCGATACTTAACAGTATTATCGGAGCTTCATTAGAGTCGTCGAATTGTTTGGATAGTCGTAATGTAGTGTTAAGCATAATCTATGATTGCTGTAAACGAACACTGTATATGGTTTTCATTTTCAATCAGTAAACGGGTGGGTTGATTGATTTGATCAAAATATATGTGTACTTTTGTATTGTAAAACAGGAGCAGTAGAGGTTTCGCTTATGATACATTAATAATGAGAGAGCAAATGAAAACACTTGAGAAAATTTATATCAAAGCATTTGGATTACTAAATATCAATGATAGAATTATTTGCCTTTATAGTTATTTACCAGATTTAGCATATATTAGTTAGGCGTTGTGGATTCGATGATGATTTGTTTCAATCTTTTTCTGGAAATGGGAAACAGGTGAACAATGTAAAGAAAGTAAAATTACTTGAAAAGAAAAGAAAATTCACGCCATCTCAACGGTTTAAGTGCAAAAAGCATTGTCGAGCGACTGAAAAAGTCGGACATTATAGTACAATAACGTATCGGAAAGTAAAAGAAAGAAGAAAGTATGCAATAAGATAGTTCTAGTGAATGTACCTTAAATTGCATTTGAAAAAATCTTTTCTGCCAACTTGTTGGAAAAAGACTTCATAATGAATATATCTTGCACCATATTTTTTCTCTCAAATCCTTTTATGGCAGCACGTTTGAACTGTAACACGTTGAAGAATTGAGCAGAAAAGTGAAAATATTTTCCGCTTCACTATTTTTGAATAGAGAACTTTTCTTAGAATTGAGCATTTTTTGACAGAACCGTTCATGGTTCAGTCTTATTGTGCAAAACTTCTTCGGTTTAGCATTATAGAAACAGAACTTTTTATAGTTCAACAATTTTCTGCTGAACCTTAGACAGTTCAATATCATGGGACAGAACCTTTTGAGTTCGCCCTTGTGGATAGAACACAGTGAATGGTTCCGCATCTTTTGACAGAACTATACCTGGTTCAGTATTATTGGACACTAAACTTTTTATGGTTCAGGATTCTTTTGCCGAACCTTGCAAAGTTCAGCATCATGGGACAGAACCTGTTGGGTTCTGTACTTTTGAATAGAGAACATTTTATGGTTCGGCATTTTTTGACAGAACCTAACTAGGTTCAGCGTCATTGTGCAAAACCTTTTCGGTTCAGTATTCTTCGACACCGAACTTTTGATGGTTTTGAATCTTTTTCCTAAACCTTCCAAAGTTCAGTACTGTTGGACAGAACTATTGATAGTTCTGTACTTTCATACAGAACTTGAGAAGGTTCTGCATGAGCTACAGAACCACAAAAAGGTTCTGCAGTACTCCTTTTTTTCTTTCAGAGTAGGCATCCACCGAAACTGTTTGGATCGTCTTTATCTAAATGAAGATAAGTCCCTTTATCTAGTGAACTACACGTGATACAAAATTTTTTCGTCGATAGAAAATTGAAGTAAGAAAATGATATTAGACAAAGTCAAAAATAGCATTGCGGCAACCTGGTTAGAATATGTGCAAGAGTCGACCTAAATACAGTAAATTCAATGAGTTCGAATGCAGATTGTTTTCAAGCTTCCTTTTAGTATCTGATTAAACCGAATGACTCATTCGATCATTCTCCGTTTAGTTGTTAAAAGTGACTGTCTTTCTATTGATGGTGCAACAGTTACATGATATATAGTTCAAAATCAATGAGACATTTTTGAAATTCTTTTATGGTTATATATAAATGTATATAACAGAACTTTTTTTTTATTCATTATTCGAATAAAAGATGGTAGAACAGCTATTAATCATTACTCGAAAAGAGTGAAACACAAAGAAAAGGAAAGGAGGCTCAACTGGGATTCGAAACAAGGTAAAATCACAACTGATAACTAGTCAAACGCTTTTACCAACTAAAGTATCGACACACTGTCTTAACTCAACTTCAAATCTAATGTGAATATGTATGTAAACCTTTTCAAGTGCTATTAAGAATAGAAACTTCGTTGTACGAAGACTAACTTTAATCGACTTCGATAATCGCGGGTCTGAAATATGCCTGCCTTTTTACTGTTAAATTCAATCACAAGTAATTATTTATTAATGCATATCACAGGACTTTTTTTATCCACTATTCGAATAAAAGATGGTTAGTCTTCGTACAACGAAGTTTCTATTCTTAACAGCACTCGAAAAGATTCAAATAAATGTTCACATTTAATTTGAAGTTTAGTTAAGACAGTGAGTCGATACTTTAGTTGGTAAAAGCGCTTGGCTAGATACCAATTGTGATTGTAACTGGTTTTCAATCCCAGTTGAGCTTCTGTCCTTTTCTTTGTGTTTCATTTGTTTTGAGTGATGAATAGTAGCTGCGCTACCATCTTTTATTCTCTTATGATGTTCGAATGTATGTTTAGAGTAGATTAGCACAAACATCTACACCTTCATCTGCAACCACATCCAATACATGGTTGTGTGCATCGAATTTTCGTCTACTGGAAGAATTGCATGCGAGCTATGGCAAAATGAGTATCAAAAATAACCGAGCATAGCTTTCAGAGAATTGTCTATCGACGAAAGCTGACTGGATATAATCCAACCCATTAATACTGACTACGTATATATTATGAATCATGGCCACATATATAGACAAAACCAAAAGAGAACGAAAATAAGGCGAAGCTGCACTTGCTTTTTCGATTCTTTCTAGACGTCTCAATTTTCTGTTAATTTGATTTAAAATTAAATTAAATCATTTTAAATTTCAATTATTTGCGCTCCGTAATTTATTAATGTAAAAACTAAATTAAACTATTCTATTTTTTATAGTTCATGTATGATATAATTCTTATTTTTACAACAGCATTTATCTATAAATTACGTGTTATATAACATTTCCTTTCATTCAGCAGGTCCTGATGTGTTGAAAGATCCTACTCTTCATTAAAATCAGTTTTTTCAAAGAAAAATCAAAAACTTAGTTTTTGTCATTGCAAAATGGAGCATATTTCAAACATTTATTTCTGACGGTGAGATTAAAATATTTTTTGTACAGTAGTTACCCTTCAAGAATCACAAGTTATTTTTAAGCTAATGTCAGCCGAGACTTGCCAGCGGAAAAGTACGTATTTTCAGATGACACCATGCTCTGTTCCTATTTAATTAGCTGATGTGTTAGGGCTAATATTTGAATATTGTCCAAATGCAATGAATATGTTGGAGTTGACGATAATCCAATTTTCTAGATTTGAGCAGAATTACAGCTCGTTAGCTGTTGTAAAATGAATTTTCTTCGTTGAGTCATATCATTATTAGGAAATAGTCAGTCTTCCTTATCTGATTTTTCGTATTAATAAATGGCTAGGAAAGTGTAGAGAAGACACCATCACAACTATTTTGATTAAATACTGTTCATTAGATGTGCTATATAGGGCTAAAGCGAGAGGAGGAAAATTATCGTTACGTTATTAGTAATGAAGTAACAGGTAACAAAAAATTCGCCAATTTATTTTCTCGATGGATCAAGGGTATTTTGGGAAAATCATGGCTTCTTATAAAATTGAATGAAAAGTTCTCGGAGTGAAGGAATTCGAATTTATAACCGACTCCTTAAAATTCATCACACTGATTTATCTCAAAGAAAAGCCATTATTTTTCCAAAATATTCTTCTCCTATCGAGAAATTAGATTGGTGAATTTTTCGTTACCCGTTAGTTCGTGACTTATAATGTAGCGGTAATTTACAAGTATATCCCATAAGTCTGTGCTGGTATTAGTTTAAATATCACTTGTGATTCTTGAAGAGTAACTACTTAACAAAAAATACATTAATCTCAGAAATAAATGTTTGAAACATGCTTCATTTTGCAATGACAAAAACTAAGTTTTTGATTTTTCTGTGAAAAAACTGATTTTGATGAAGAGTAGGATCTTTCAACACATCAGGACCTTCCGAATGAAAGGAAATGTTGTATAACACGTAATTTATAGATAAATGCCATACTGTAAAAATGGGAAGTATGTCATACATGAACCATACAAAAAAACAATAATTTAATTTAGTTTTTACATTAATAAATTACGGAGCGCAAATAATTTCACTCTCCCATGTCAATACGACACGCTAGCGACATATGTGTCGACATATCTCTCGGTAGCGTGTCTTGGATAAACAAGGATATAATATGAACGATAGCGAAGGAAAGAAAAAAACCGATCGGCTTTAAAATAATATATCATTTCTTTCACCGTTTTACTTTTTTTCCTTGCTGATTTATTTCCTTGGTTCATAGTGACTCAATAATGAATCTAAAAGCTAAATAAGATTGACATATGATGCTGGATATACCATTTATTAATATAGTATGTCTTAACAGAAAAACCACATAAGAATATAGCGCATAAGAAATCAAATGATAAAATTAAATAATAAAAATCCAACGATAAAAGTCAAATAATAAAAAGATAAAATACAGACAAGAATATACCACTCATTTTTTCTTTAATACTCTTGTTCATTATTAAACTTATCAAACAGAAATTCCTTGATTGTTTCTATATAAATTAATTATAGTCACTATAATGATTTCTATTTGAAGAACTTGTAGCCCATTCTATTTCTCCATTTGTGCCTTCGTAATAGCGTCCATGTTTTTCCTTAAGTCGTGCATTTCTCTTAAACGGTGCCCACACCCTTTCACTATTTGTATTGGTTTTCTTCTCTCCTCTTTAGTGTATCTTATTCCGATCTTTTTCAGTTGTTTTATTTTTCTTGTGTGATTAATCGTCTTTCCACTCATCATTATCTTCGTGATTACCTGTTCTTCTTATGTTTTATTCTTTTCAAAATGAAACATTTTAAACAGAATAATTCATCAATATCATTATATGTTACGACGACAATGGAAGATAGACAGTTTATGTGAGCTCTTTAATTCATTAACAGGTTAAAATCATTAGTGCTACTATATATCTCCAAACAAGAGTCGCACACAATCTACTTTAAATTTAAGTTATTGGTAATTTTATTTACGCAGAAATTAAATTGAAAATAAATATAAATTCACATTTCAATTTCCGTCTCATTACACTAGCATGCATAAAAAACAAGCGACGCAATTACTGTTTCTTCATCCTTATCGTTTTTTCTATTGCAACGGCTGTAGCTGTTGTCTCCGGCAGTAATAAATTCTAAGCTGATGATAAAAGCCCTAATAATGATTTGGTATTAAGGCATTATTAACGTCTGGGATATAGCAGTACGCGTGAGAAGACTCTTTTTTCATAGCGAAACTTCCATACTGATACGTCAAGCTATAACGTAAAGAGCATGCACATACAGGGTATACCAAAATTATAGTCCCCCTTTTGTCGTTGATTATTTTTCAATGAAGACGAATAGTTATATCAAATCTAAATAGTGATTTCGATAGCCCTTGAAGTTCTCTATCGAAAACAGAATAGATCAAAATCCCCAAAAAAACTTTCCTTAGAAAGTTTTACAAAAAACCGAAGTGCTCCAAAATCAAGTGCCAGAGGCACTTGAGAAAAACATTTCAAAAAATAGTCATCCGAAAGAGCAAAAAATTCTGAGCAAAATGAGGGGTCCCCAAGTTCTCCATGATGTTTTCTTATAAAGTTACAAGCAGCAGAAAAGTGAAAAAACTTTAAAGTTCATCAAAAAACCGCGAAAAATAGCCTAAAAACACTTTTTTTTCACTTTTCTGCTACTTATAACTTTATAAGAAAACATCGTGGAGAACAGGGCGACCCATCATTTTGCTCAAAATTTTTTGCTCTTTCGGATGACTATATTTTGAAATGTTTTGCTCAAGTACCTCTGGCACTTGATTTTGGAGCACTTCGGTTTTTTGTAAAACTTTCTAAGGAAAGTTTTTTTTGGGGATTTTGATCTATACTGTTTTCGATAGAGAACTTCAAGGGCTATCGAAATCACTATTTAGATTTGATATAACTATTCGTCTTCATTGAAAAATAATCAACGACAAAAGGGGGCTATAATTTTGTTATACCCTGTACATATAGATAAAACATCGAATTTCAAAACCGTACTGAACATTACACATGTATCCACCAAGACAGAAAAAAAGCACGTCCAAAACCAAACTACGACAGAGAGATAAAAACAAAGAAATTCTGGCTCATGTCCACACTCCAACGAAGAAAAAGCGCGACTTTAGTACTTCACGTACTTCGCCGTACTTCACTCATTCTTCAAAATTGTGCCTGAAGTACGGTGAAGTCTCGCTTTTCTCCCCTTGCTACATCCACACCCAGAACCAAGTTCTTCATCCAGCCCTAGTTATCAGAAGGCCAGCACAGATCGAGAAGCAAATGTTGACGAGGATTAATAAAATAACTCAATGAGACATCTGACTTTTTGTTCGAAACTTCGACCTTTTGCATGTTGCGACTGCCCTATCGAGGCTTACGTTTGATTACTTTTTACTTGAGTGCAACGACAAATTTTCTCTACAGATTTTGAGAAGGTCTTACTTAGAACACACTTCATTAGGGCCGCTTTCCCCAAATATTGCAGAATTCAATACTTATTTCATATAGCGTTTTTTTAGTCACTCAACAGATCATCTACTTCTAAGAATACAGATAACGACTAATTAAAATTTGTAGAATTTGATATTCTGTCAATTAAGCTGGAATCGCTACCTGAAAACTGGATTCAATCGAAAAAAATTCGTATCTTTGGTGCTTTATTCTTGATACTTTTCGTCACTTACGTATTCATATTTCAGGAAAATAATTCAATTCGTTGGAGTTCCATTGTATCTATAGTTAATGGAAACGCAAAGCGAACTTCGCATATTTCGTTGAACAAAAGTAAAATTCATATTGTGGTAGTCTTGGACAAGAGCGTTGCAAGTCGTTATCACAATCATGGTGAAACTTTATTGTGTTATGCTCATCGTCACGGTTATCAATTCACTTCATTGAATCCGGATATATATGTTACATGCGCACACATAAGCAATTTTTTCTTTAGGAAACACTGCTCCGTTATGGTATATTTAATACAAAATCCTGATGTTCAATGGTTACTAGTTTTAGATGGTGATACTTTCGTAGCCAATGCTACCAAGTCGCTAGAGTCTTTCATACCTGAAGACCCGAGTATTCATATAATTCATTACGAGAGATTTTGGAACAATGAGATTGCGGCTGGTAACTATATCATTAGAAATCATCCATGGTCTTATCTGTATTTAAACAAATGGATTGAATTTTTCAGAAAAATACCCAATGTTCAACATCACAATAACGACAATGGCGTGCTTCATCTACACTTCTTAGAGATGGTAGACAAACTTGATGATCATTCCTACCAAATATGTTCAGCTTTATACAGCAAGTCGTACAATGAGAGACAATATTTGAAATTCGTCGGCTGCACAAAATGTATCTTGGGAGGAAAGAAACTATTTAAACATGTAATCTTACATAGACGAGGGCATAGCTTCTGCCGCGATTTCACGCCATATGTTAAAATACATCAATTAGACTTCATGATACATGGGTACAAAGGAAATTTGAATGACATATTCGATGAACCAGTAAAGTTATCTACTTGCAAGGCTGATCCAAATTGGACACCTAGAATTCGTCAATCATTTACTGTTTCCAATTTATCGATTGCCACAATACTTATGAGACAGTGGGATGTATTGGCTAGCAAAAGTAATCCAGAGTCTATCGCATATCCAGACATCTCAGACTGTTGGCCACACTGCGAACCAGAAATAACAGGCGCCTATCTAAAGAACTATACTGCAGCATTCTGTAATTACACAAAGTTCTCATGACTTCGTTCCATTTAGAACTCCTGTAACTAATTCTTCTTATATTCATGAGTAAAAAAAGGTAGCCCTTACCCTATGAATTCGCTGACTCTTTCGGAAAGATCGAAATATGTCGTTACACATTGAAGAATTAATAATAATTTAAATATCGTTATATTTATTCAATCGTGAATATTACCAGGCATTGCACAGGAAAACTAATATTTAAGTCGCATTTTCTCACAAGACTTCCTCCCATCTGAATCTTTAAATTCAGCTGTGAGTTAGTTGTCAGAGTATTTATTTTTTCATGACTCCTTAATGTTATGTGTTAGCTTTTTTTTTTATAAAAAACTAATATTATCGTTTTTCAAAAGTTATCTCATAAAGTCACAATGAAAATATTCCTTTTGTTTTCAATGCAACTTTTGGCATTTCTATCAAAATAACATTAGAGAATGTAACGCATACGTTTTTACAAGCTTTTCTAGTCAAAATAAGATGATAAAAAACCTAATTCAAAATCTTGAATTGAAATTGTTCGATGTAGACAAGAAGAAACAGCTGACGGAAGCAGTTTCAGTCAATGTTCCATTCAGATTAAGGAAACACAACAGATATTTAATAATTCAAATCCAAATTTTGAATCCCATTAAATTGCATCGAGTTTTATTAACATTGCAAAATAATAATTTCACTGGTATGAATTCGAACAAGGAGTATTATTGTTGCACCTAGCATCGTCAACTATAGTATAATCCTTTCAAATTAAACACTCTGAGGTATTCAGTATTCTCAACAAAATGATAGTAGAATAAACTGGTGGAGCTAGTTCTTTCACACTATTTGGATTGAATCAAATTCACTCTTCGAACTTCTCACGATTTAGCTCGATCATTCTCTCTCTTTTACGGAACTGGTTACTTTTCATGAGAATAATCATTATTTAAAAATTCTATAGTTTTGCAGCTTGAGTGCGACTTTCTCATCATAGTTAAGTTTCGATCGGTTTTTCTACAAAATTGATATTTGTCAAAACTGCTTCTTAACTTGAAAAGTCTGGGACAGTTTAAAACAATCCTGCATTTTCTACAGACGATACATTAAATCAAGGTTGAAAGTGGTTCGCTTTAGAAAGTCTATGTGTCAGTACCGGCAAATTTTTTTTACTGATATAAAACTTTGACCACATGTCTTCCTCAGTTCATTTGTTTGTGGCAAAAAACAAAGATTTTTACGTCTTCATCAGTCAGTATCAATAGTATAACTCTCAATCGATCAGTTTTTCGTCATCGTTTAAGCAAATGCCGATAACGTTAAATATTGATCTATGAGGTATTAACTCATTAAAGCACGTAGCGCATTGGTAATTGATTGTGATTCACCAACTATAGTGTGACATTGCACTTCATTTGATTGATCTATAAATTCATTAAAACCATGAATAATTGCTCTGTGTAAAGCCCATTTTTCATTCATCTTCTGGTATTGGTGAGATGAACATGGACAACATAAAGTATCATGTCTTGAAAACGATGGAACATCACAATTTGGATCACTTTTATATGTTATATGGTACCATGTTTTGAATTATTCTTGTGATCCAATTATATTCAAATGTTTTAATACTCTCTTGAAAAGATATTTATGACGAACAAATGCATAGAAATCTTTTTATTATAATTGGTTCAAACGAAGATTTTTTGGATGCAACAAAAATAATTTTCAATAATCTTTGTATCGTTCAGAATAATTGCATATTTATAAGTGATAAAAATAATAATACGAACAGTAAGACTATGGATTAAAGTTGTTCTATTTGTAATAATTCAATTTTAATTGAAGTAATTTTTTTCTTCAAAATACCTTTTTGTATCAATTGAAAATGCCATTGTTTTATCAGTTTGTTCGACGAGAGTTACAATATGATTTATGGATGTTAAACGAAGAATCACACAGATGTGAGAAAATTTTAAAGGTTGGAATGAATGTAATTCCAATACATTAATATGGTTTTGCTGTGCTTGTTGCTGTTGTTTAAACTTAGAATATTTCTTGATAAAACCGACTAGTTCTAATAATCGAAGAATAAATTTCCTACCATCCATAACCATTTTCTCTTCATACAATACTATGATATGCATCTAAAACGAAAAAGAAAGCCATTATTATCAGAATCTTATTAAGTAAAAAGAACTACAATGATACAATATATGTTATACAAAAACAATACAAAAGATACAATATGAAAAAACCTAAAAGAGAAACAGTCAATTGAAAAATGAAAATAAAATAGATGGTCTGTCATATTTGATTTTGCATTGCACTAGAACTATAGAAAAAAGACAATAGTAGGTATTCATTCGTTTTAGCTGATTTATTTTAATGTTTTCATAAGCTTACGAATAATGTGACCCAGTTTTGTAATATACAAACAAGCATTTACAGCATAGTTAATCATTGTTTGAATTTTACTATTGTATTTATTATTATATGGCTGATCAAGAACTCGATTTCATGCGTTCAGTGTTTTATTTTTAACCAGAAGCTGTTCAAAATTATTTACAATAGCTAACTACAATCCCCATGGATAGTCATCAGTTACAGAGCCGCTATGGCTGAATGGTTAAGATGTTCGACACATATCCACAAGATATTGTGTTCGAACCTCGGCGCCATCAGACATAGAGTGACCTTGGACAAGTTACTAACAACTGTTTGTCCCGGACCACCCATCCGATAGCACGCTGACACGTGTAACATATACAAAAAACCTTTGCGGCTAGTATGTGGTTAGTCAGTATGCATGGGGAGCTTAAGTGATTAAGCAGGAGGAACTCTGAGTTAGGCTGGCCTTCTGTTCAGAGTTACAGCTAGTACTTGTTGTAGGAAAAAAGTCGGGCTTTCGAAACTGTCCTTGGACAGCACCCTATACTGGAAGGTAGCTGAAAGACAAGGGTATTCTTCTTCTTCTTCTTCTTCTTCTTCTTCTTCTTCTTCTTCAGTTACAGAAAAATCATTTATTACAATGCCATTTTTTAAATTTACCTTGTTAAGCCGTCGTTCATTGTAAAGAAAAACATAGAATAATAAACCCTTAAAGGGTTTATGAGATTCGAATATCCTTTCATGAATCATTTGCAACGGTATATTAAGGGACTTCTTATACAGTTAAAATTGCCATTAAATTATTGAATTAAGATAAATCTAAAAAGAACATGATTTTTTTTTATAAATTCAGTTGAACTTATCATTATTCTGTTTGTTTGAGATAAATTTGAAATAAAAAAAATAGTTTTCTGTAAAAAATGATTTTCTTTTTCCGCTAGATTCATCTTGCTTCGAGTAATCATCGGTCAGTTCAACTGAATATATGCAGTAGATATAAAGAAAAAGATTTCATGTGTACGATGAACCTAATATTAAAGTATTGAATCTAGATAAATCTAAAAATTAGAAAGTTATTTTAGAAACTCGGTTGAATTTACCATTCAATTGTTCAATTGAGATAAATCTAAAGAGAAAAAAATTGTTTTACATAAAATGACTTGTTTTCTTTCGAATTTATTTTGATTCAATAAACCATTTGGTCAGTTCAACTGAATATATAAATTCTATTCAGCAAAACAAATATAGCTAATTTATTGTTATTTAAGTATAAAGTAACAATCTACACTTTATTCTTATCTTTTTCAAGTTTTTTTAGTTTTAAATCTTTGAAAAGCTTTGTTTAATTTTGCCTAAATCTCAACTTTTCCTGATAGATATATTTACATTTATGTCAATCTCGACGCGTAGTGATTAAAAGGACCATCCGGTGAGCACTAGTATGTGACGTTTTTATCAACACGGTATCTGAATTATAATTTATAGTTGAAATAATTTTCTTTGGTTTCTGAAATTTTCATTTATATTTGTACTCGCATTAGATCTCTAGTTTGAAAACCAGTTGAGCTGCATTGTAAAAAGCTTGACAGCGAATCTATGCAAGAAATTCTCGAATTCTGGCTTAAGATATCCTACGTAAATCAAACTACGACATTGGAAAAATAAAAAAATCCTAAATTCTGTCATACACTTTTATTTACCATGATATTAAAAACAGCATAAAATCTCATTTTCGTAGGTATAAGATGCAACGATATCGCTCTTGATGGCATTGATAAGAAACATGGCATGAAAACTTTGTAGTATTCTGCTTCTTTATTAGCATGAAAAACAATTACCTCGATAAATTGACATATCTTTACTGTATTTTCATATAAATTATTTATTAAGAATATTTAAGTAAGTATATACGATGATTAAATCAACAAAAAGCTACTCATAAAAAGGAAAAAGCATGATATATATTTCAGCAAAATCAAAAGAGCACAAGCGAAACTAAGCAAATAAGAATTAGGAGACTAACTCCTAATGAAATTTTGACCATGGGTTAGTAATCCTATGAACATTCGGTGTGCTAAACTAAAACTTCGTCTTGTAAATATTTAAAACTATATGAAAGTAATCTAAGCTCAATTAGAGTTTGTATTCGATAATATTTTCCAATGCTGAAAAGTCTTTTCAAAAGTGCAAACGAAACAAACGCCTTTCAAGATTAGACTGCATTCATATCACATCAAAAGTTTATGAAGATAAAGAGTTCGGCTAGAATATATGAGGAAATAAAACGAGAGTATATAATGTTCGAAATAACTTGACCAATTTTTCGCATAGCTTTTAACCTTTTTTCGACTGCTTAGTAAGTGTTCACGTTCATTGTTAACTCAATGATCAATCTTTGACATAACATCACATCATTGATCGCATATTACATAAATAGCCGCAGCAACATTTGTGGTCGAATTTCAATGTTTACTCTAAAGTAAGCCATTGCACGTATTTTGTGGTTGAAAATCACCTAGAAGCTGAATGTTTTTAACAAGTATCCTGTTCAATTCATAGTCAACACTTCAAATTAAACCTAAAGCTTATGATTTAATTATGAATTACCTGATAAACGAATCCCAGCAACAATGTATCCTCTCATGTATATCATTAGCCGTGAAGCAAAACTTCTGTCGTTATTATGAAAAAACAAATTCTTGCAAAAATGAATAAACCTAATAATAACTCTATTCAAGCATATCATTCACTTGCATACAATTCTTACGTGTCATTTCAAATGGAACATCACATATATTAGACGAACATTTTTAAGAAATTATCTATTCGAAAACTTTCTTCGGAAGAAAGCTTAGTGCACTATTAATCCGTCGAATAATGAATACATTATAAGTAATTAGTTTCAACCAGCGCTTTCTCTTCAACTATGGAACCAATCAAGAATATCATGTAGAAGTCTCTCAAATGGTTCTAGATCACAAAGCCAATGAATCATTATAATTATAGCTTTTTTCAGATATGCCGAATATTTCGAAGTAAGGTACGTCTCTGGATCATGCCATCGAATATTATTGTACTAACGAATGATTTAAATTGGTAGCTTTTTGTTCATATATATATTTCTCATTACTTAAAAAATATAACGACATATCCCACGATGAAGATCTACCCAAAATATGCATATCGATAACAATAGATCTATTCATTTTCACGTATATCTAAGCGAAAACTTACCGACAAGTTTCATGTTCGAAGATCATACTACTCGTGAACTATTCTAAGGAAGATCGTCTTCGATTATTTTATTCTTTAGCAAACGATGAAAGTAGAACACAAGGTTGGCTGACACATGGTATATGAGCTATCCTAAAGAAGGTTGTGTTCAATTATTTTACTCTCTAGTAGTCGATAACCGTAGAGCACAGGATTGAAAGCCCTATGTCATATGAACTTTTCTAACAAGTGTCGTGTTCAATTATTTTACTCTGAAGCAGCCAATGACAACAGAACAGAATATTCAACAGTATATGTCACATGAATTATTATAATAAAGCTTGAGTTCATTTATTTTATTCCAATGTGATTATTAACATTAAAACATACTACTAAACAGCGCTTGGCAGATGAATTATTCTAACCAAGATTGTATTCATTTATTTTATTTTGGTACAATTGCTAACATCAGAAGACGTAAGAAACCAGCGCATGGCACATGAACTATGCTAACTAAACTCAAGTTCATTTATGTTATAATCAAGTAGTCAGTTCCAGTGAAAGTCATGATTGGCGATTGCTTGGGTGGTGAATGATTTGGAGTAAGATTGTGTTCAGATTAATTTTGTAAGGAAAACAACAGTTTGCTTGGTTTACATGAAGCATAACGTTTGAGATAATGAATTAGTAAGACAATGATCAGATTCAAATAGTTCATTGATTTTTCTCGAAAACAAGCATCTTGAGGTACACTAAAAAGCACATAGAAATGAAATAACTCTATCCACACTTCTTCCAGTGTACCGATCCAATACATTACTCAGTTTAAAATAAAATGTGATACTAGATCCCATGACTAATAATGAAATGAATAGTGAATAATTCTAAGTAAGAAGTCATTCAACTATCTTTCTATCTTGTTGGAAAAATCTAATAGTTCTTGATATTCAAGCATTATACCTTAAGTATACAACGCCAAATAGGATACTATTCCAGCACTCTACTCATTTCAGAATAGAACATGAAAGTATACTGTATTTTAAAGTACGCGAGAGATATGAATCGATTTCAGCATGTGTTTAGTCAAATATCTTATTCACTACAGATTGATTTCTGAAGTTAGGTAAGGTGATACAACACAACAAGGTAAGTAATTAACATTAACAACTGCTCTCTTCGGACATATCACTCACTTCTCCATCAAAAGCCGCCACCTCATCTTGCCAACAGCAATCTCAAGACAAATGAATCATTATAAACAGCGTTTCATTCAATTATAACGCTCAATGGGAAGCAAAGGGTGTTACTTGATCATATCAACAAAGATTTCTGCACAAATGAATGGTTATAACCAGCGTTTTGTTCCAGTATATCGCTCACTTCAAAGTAAAATATATCAATCGATCACGTTAGAAAAGATCTCTTAGCAAATAAATTGTTATAAGTAGAGTTCCATTCAAGTATATCGCTCAGTTCCAAGTGAAGTGTGTCACTCAATTACATAAGCAAAGGTCTCTTGATGCATGAACCCTAATAAAAAGAGTTCCATTCAAGTATATCGCTCAACTCGAGCAAAATCTGTCACTCGATCATCTCAGCAATGGCTCTTTGACAAATGAATTGTTATAACCAGGGTATCATTCAAGTATATCGCTCAATTCGAAATCAAATGTGTCACACGATTACAGCAGCAAAGATCTCTTGACAAATGAATCGTTATAACAAGGATTTCAGTCAAATATATTGTTCAATTCAAAATTTAGTCTGTCACTAGATTACATCAGGAAAGACTCCTTGACAAATGGATTGTTATAACTAGGGTGCCATTCAATTATATTGCTCAATTCAAAGTGAAGGGTGTCACTCGATTACATCAACAGAGATCTCTTGACAAATGAACCATTAAAATGAAAATTTCATTCTAATATTTAGCTAAAAAAGAAACAAAATTCATAATCCGCTTAGATTATCGAAGTACCTGTCTCACGATTAGCATGAACAACGATTTCATTCGGATATGTCACTACTAAGTACACTAATAAACATTATATACACCAGTGAAAGATACATGGCGAATGTATCAGTCTGATAATAATTCTATTCAAATATGCCGCTCATTGTGAGGCGAAGTGTCCCTCTCGACCATATCAGCAAAGATATCTTGGCAAATGAATCGTTCTAATTAGTCTTCCATTCTAATATATCGCTCAATTCGAAGTGATGTGTGTCACTTGATCACATCATCAACGATCTCTTAATAAATGGGTCGTTCTCAGTAGGGCTTCATACAAGTACATCACTTCCTTCGAGATGAAGTATCCCAGTATACTAATATACGGTAATGTACGTGTTAAATAATTACTTCTAACAAATATTTTATACAAATATGGCTTTTACTCAAGAAAAAGCTCGCACAATCTGATATGGTCGAAGTTGAAACAGCAAATGAATGATTCTAAGTAGGATTGTATTCAAATATGTGACTCAATTTGAAGCAAACTGTATCCTTCGACCATATCAGCAAAGGCCCTTTGATAAATGAGTCGTTTTAAACAGCTTTTCATTCAAATATTTCAGTCAATTCAAAGCAATGTGTCACTTGATCACATCAGCAAAGATGTCTTAATAAATGAATCGTTCTAAACAGAGCTTCATTCAAGTGTAACATTCAGTTCGACGCGAACTGTATCAGTCGATCACATTAAGAAAGACCTCTTGATAAATGAATAACTATAATGAGGATTGTATTAAAGTATATCGCGCAATTCGAAGCGAAGTGTATCAGTCGATCATATCAGGAAAAGTCTCTTGATAAATGAATAGGTATAATAAAGATTATATTCAAGTATATCGCTCAACTCAAGGGAATGTGTACCATTCAGTCACATCAGGAAAAATGTCTTGACAAATGAATAGCTATAATTAGGATTGTATTCAAGTGTGTCGCTCAATTCGAAGCGAAGCGTATCAATCGATCACATCAGGAAAAGTCTCTTGATAAATGAATAGGTATAATAAAGATTATATTCAAGTATATCGCTCAATTAGAAGCGAATTGTGTCATTCGAGCACATTAACAAGGATCTATAAACAAATAAATTATCATAATTAGGA
This sequence comes from Rotaria sp. Silwood2, assembly GCA_905329745.1. Taxonomy (NCBI): domain Eukaryota; kingdom Metazoa; phylum Rotifera; class Eurotatoria; order Philodinida; family Philodinidae; genus Rotaria; species Rotaria sp. Silwood2. The sequence goes on from CAJNSZ010000664.1 coordinate 48,179, forward strand.
TTTACTTCAAATATATTGTTCAGTTCGAAGCGAAGTATGTCATTCAAGGAGATTAGCAAAGATCTCTACAGAAATGAATCAAGCTTAACAGAAAGATTCTGTTCATAAAACTAGCTTGGTTCAATTTATTTATTTGAATAAGCAATACGTTTGTTGAAAAGGTGCCAACTAAATAGTCAATACAACTGTTCTGTTCAAGTATTGGTTACATTACTGAAATATGATATACCTGAAAGTGTACTGAAAGAAAATGCAGAACATGAATGGACTGAACAAATAATCCGCTCAAATATCTACTTATGTACCGTAAAATGTGAATATAATATATTTTGATGAATGATCTGAAGATATTTGGATATTTTAAATCAAACATTAATTCAACTGCGTCAATGACTGTAAAGAAAATATCACAGCTGCTGTTTCAAATAATGATGACATAATGTATGCACAGTCAATACAAAGACTCTATTCGAATATTTAAAATAATTTGAAGTCATCGCTCGACACCAATCAATGGTCAACAGTAAGCATTGAATACGGTAGGAATTTAACTGAAGCTGTTGTCGTGATAGTACCTAAATGAATATGATGAGTTGTATTTGCTTTAAAAATATATTGTACTACATAGTATCCACGGAGTGCAGTGACAAATCGATTTCAACTCGCTTTTGAATTTTATATAAACAGTCCTTACCATTTTCACGATATAATTTGGGCTAGGTTTAGTATTTGGAAATATACCACTTAAATACATTGATCTATCAGCTCGAATGAACCGTAATATGTTCTATTCTGTGGGGCTTACTTCTAAATAGTGAATAGTGAATATTCAATCTGAATTCCATTGTTTCCAGCTTACAGTTGCTCAGGCATAAGTTTCCCAGTAAATGAAAGAAAAAACATATATTTTGTTGTGGTGTCTTATTGTTGAACGCTTTTGCCGTTATCAATTATTATTGATTGTGCGTATTGCAATTTAAACGTACTATTGCCATAGTGTAACAATCTCATTAAAAAGGTGGAAACGCATACTCTTGATAAATGTGCTTCTTTTATTGAACACTTTGATTCTATCTTGTGTCATAGTTCATCTTTCTTTCGTACTACCTTTCTTCACGTTGCGTGAGAATAGTGAGATTCTTATATAATAAAAAAAATTACTTCTGTCTTCTCATGAAAGAAAAAAAGTTACAGAGACAAAATTTCTAAAGTAATTCAATAATCTCAAAGTTTCAAGGAAAAAAAAAAAATTTCGCAGCAACACGTGATACACAACTCGCAACTGAACAACGATTTCATGATGGTATCTACTGCAAGATGAATACTAGCGTTAAACGATTATGTATCGCATTATTNCATCATTTTTTCTGTACAGATAGAGATTTTAAAGGCCTACAAAATGATAAAAAAAACATGAAGTGAAATATGCTGTGCTCGATAACTTTCAAGGAGCTGACTGTCAAAAGTTTATGAGAAAACCAGTGATTGGCATAATGTGGCTGGTGGGAACTCGATTATCCATCATAGAACCGCCGTGATTTTTTCTGTGCAGAAAGAGATTTTCAAGGCCTACAAAGTGATAATAAAACATGAAGGAAAATATGCTGTGCTCGAAAATTTTCAAGGAGCTGACTGTCAAAAGTTTATGAGAAAACCAGTGATTGGCATAATGTGGTTCATGGGAACTCGATCACCCATCATAGAACCGCCGTGATTTTTTCTGCACAGATACAGATTTTTAAGGCCTATAAAATGATAATAAAACATGAAGGAAAATATGCTGTGCTCGAAAATTTTCAAGGACCACACTGTCAAAAGTTTATGAGAAAACCAGTGATTGGCACACTGTGGTTCCTGGGATCTCGATTACCCATCATAGAACCGCCGTGATTTTTTGTGTGCCGATAGAGATTGTGAAGATCTACAATATGAAAATAAAACATGAAGTAAAATGTGCTGTGCTCGAAATTTTTTGAACAACCCTAGTGTCAAAAGTTCATGTGGACAGGATTGATCGGAAAAGTTTGGCTCCTGGGATGTCGATTACCTATCATAGAACTGTCACCATCCTCTCACGCACAGGTGATTTATGGAGAGCTGAAAATTTAGCGTGTGAAGCTAGGAAGTAAGTTTTCCTTAAAACGTTTCAAATGTGTGGACGAAATCTGGTTATACTTTCGTAATTATTCTGGAGGCTCCGGATTTTATCGAAAATGATCGTGATGCCCATGTAGCCGATCCGGGTAATAACGAATGCAATGACATAAGAATGCATCCCAAATAATGCATTGCAACGCATCATTTGACTTGCCTTTTAATGTAATTGCATTCATTATTTCAATGATCAGCTGCGTGAGTGGAGATATTGGATGCATTTTCAAGTTCAGTAAATGGTTATTTCTTAGAAGAAAGAAGGTATTTCAAGTGGTGGTAAGTGCTAGATTGTAATGTTTCTATGAAGCGTAGTATGTATCTAACGCTAGTTGCGATCATTTCTCGAGTTAGTTGAAAGCACAGATGAAAGCTGCAGAGCAAAGCTATGGTTGTTGTGATAAGTTCAATTCAATGGAAGAGAAAGTCTTTCAGAAGGATAAATAGGAAGAGGGGATATCTGAGAGAGAGACAGTAGGATGAAATGTAGAATTTGCCGAAGAATGGAATTTGAGAGAGGATATAGGAGAGAGAGAGTGATTCTGAGGCAACATATTTCACACGGACAGATATTTGAATAGAATACTTTAGAAAGGGACAGACAGAATCAGAGAAATAATGTTTCACAAAGAGACAGCTTTAGAAAGATATTGAATACGGAGAGAGAGATTCGCAGAGTCTGTTTTATAGATAGAGAGGAGTAAAAAGAGAGAAAATATGATGTGTACGCAACGTTAATTATTGTTTTATTTCACACAAAATCAATTCACAGAAGTTTGGTGTCTTCGCGTGTTATGGTAATCACCTGAATGCTAGCAGTCGATGCATTATGAAGGGAAGTGTATTGTGCTTTTCGTTGCTACTCGTTTGTTTCTGACTTTTCTGCCGACAGATTGCTATATTTGTACTACGTGCTGTGAAATGTATTATAAGTGGATAGCTCTAGCAGAATTTTACAATTTTCTTGCAACGACCGACAGTAACCAGCAAACCACAGCTACAGCTACTGGACACGTCACTGAGTAAGATAGAGAGTGTATGAATGACGAAAATGAAGAGGCAGAAGAGTGTATCGATAACGAAAATGATAATAACGGACCGACTGATGACGCATCCAGTGAGACCGATTAAATGGATAACGATAGTGCTAGGTGTGGGTGTGGATGAGCGCAGTCAACATACTGGTGAAAAGAAAAGACATACCACCATACCCACACCGACTTCACATCCACACCCCACACGCAACCTCGCGCCTCATGTTCTCAATCGCTGGTATCGAAGATAGTACTAATCATGTCTGCCAAGGGTCATGTTCTGCATACTATGAAAACGATTGATATTCGTATACACCATTGACTGTATGGTGCTTCCAAATTTTCGAGCACAGCGTATTTCACTTCATGTTTTATTATCATTTTGTAGGCCTTAAAAATCTCTATCTGTAGAGAAAAAATCACGGCGGTTCTATGATGAATAATCGAGATCCCAGGAACCACAGTGTGCCAATCACTGGTTTTCTGATAAACTTTTGACAGTGTGGTCCTTGAAAATTTTCGAGCACAGCATATATTCCTTCATGTTTTATTATCACTTTGTAGGCTTTAAAAATCTCCTTCTGCACAGAAAAAATCACGGTGGTTCTATGATGGGTAATCGAGAACCCATGAACTGCATTATGCCAATCACTGGCTTTCTCATAAACTTTTGACAGTGTGGTCCTTGAAAATTTTCGAGCACAGCATATTTTCCTTCATGTTTTATTATCATTTTGTAGGCCTTAAACATCTGTATCTGTGCAGAAAAAATCACGGCGGTTCTATGATGGATGATTGAGTTCCCATTAACCACATTATGCCAATCACTGGTTTTCTCATAAACTTTTGACAGTCAGCTCCTTGAAAGTTATCGAGCACAGCATATTTCACTTCATGTTTTTTTTATCATTTTGTAGGCCTTTAAAATCTCTATCTGTACAGAAAAAATGATGCTCTTGTAGTGGATTATGGTTGTCATCAGATGAATGACACTTTACTCGCTCAAGCAGAAATCTAGTGTCGCAAGACGTTCATGCAGGCTTTTTCCATGCACTTCTAAATCCTGTAAAAATGGTCTGGATGAGTTGGCAGTAGGTTTTTCTTGCAACGGTAAGCTTGAAATTCGAAACCAAGATGTGTTTTGTGGTTATTTTTATTTAGGGCCGTTTTGTGTACAAAGGGTCCCCCGTCCTTTGAAAAAAAACGTATGAAACATAATCAGGGCCTAAGTCTATCTTCAGTCGAATAAAAACTAATCGATTTTGTTGTGGTCAGAAAAATGGCTTTATCCGCCCTCGTCCTTTAGATTCCCCATCATGTGCATAAATCATGATCAATAAATAATGACAGAAGGTTACAAAAGGCACGAGGAGCCTGCGAATAGACGCTATTGTAAATTCGAACCAAAAAGTAAAAGATTCACACCTTTCATTAAATCGAGCCGTAGTTTGGATGATCTTTTTCTTCATATGGGTACTCATCCTGTCACCCTTAACTGTACCTGACATCTACTCAGACCAACATCCATATCACCCACACCCACACCATTAAGGATTGAAACTAAAACAGTTTGTACTGGTACAAGCTACATATACTTAGTCTAGTAAAAACAATAATTTCTAGATTTTCAAGCACATGTGAGTTTGCGTTGAAATTTGTCAGTATTAGTAATACTGAGTATTACTTATTAGAAAGAATTTAAACGAATGATAAACTTATAAGTTCATTTGATTTTTTTTAATCCACTTATCAATTGCACGATTAACTTCGTCTGGTTTTTCTTCCATTACCCAGTGCCCTGCATTTAATTCAATCATTTCATAATTTGGAATAAACTCGTTTTGTTCTGCGATAGAAAAGATAGGACATACATCAAATGATTTTTCTTTAATAAACAGAACTGGCTGTTGAATCATTGGATCTATATCTTTTTCATCCTTCCAATCGATATTTTCAATTGCTGCTGTGTACCAGTTTAATTTTGGTTGCATTCCTTCGGCAAGATATTGACGAAGAATTTCATAATCATTCTCTGTTAAATATGAAACTCGAATAGTTCGTTTTCTATTTGTTACCCATTCTCTCAACTTGCCAAGTGGAAGAAAATCTGTTCTGAATAATGTTGTATTACTTGCATAGATAATATCAATGAAACTATCCAAATTATTCTGAATAATCTCGGCAGCATCAGCAGAATGAAAAAAATTCCAATAACCGAAAACTTCGAATCCACACGCTTCTTTTGAATCATTTAGTACTTGGTTAAAATTGAATATAGATGGTGGCCCATAAGGAATACTAATTAAGACAAGACCTAATGTTCGTTCTGAATGATACAAAACAAAGCGGCTTGCTGGGCTAGTACCCCAATCATGTCCAATTACAAAAACTTTATCTATCTGTAAATAATCTAGAAGAGTAATTAAATGATTAACCATTAATTTGGCTTTATATTCAGTTGCATTTAATGGAGAATATGTCTTGCCATAACCCATCATATTCATTGCCAGACATCCATATCCTTGTTTGGAAAAGTGCTCAATTTGATGACGCCAAACATGAAGTGATGATGGAAAACCATGTAGAAACAATAAAGTCGGTTTTGAATTGATACCGTTAGTTTCTGATTTAATATAAAAATATTCATAATTAATACCAGTAGCAACTTCATAATTTTCTGTTTCCAATCTATGACCTAATATAAGACATTTGCCTTGAAATATAATAACAAAAGGTAAGATTATATACCATAAAAAATATATTAAAACATTCATTTCTTTTTTTTATTTGAATACGTTCGATACTTAATATGAAGGATAAAAATCTTTACATTTGTTCTTTTATTGTTTTTTCGTTAATCTTACATTATGATTAAAGTAAATCTGTACGTAAATATCTATACTTTTCTCTCTATAAATTTAAATTTCAAACTGATAGGGTTTTAACTATTGTAAATTCAGATATTCTTAACATACAAATGCATCATTCACTAGTCTCATAAATAATGTTGATCGAAGGATTTGATAATAATAACAGTTAGGCTTAGATACTTTAAAAAAGAAAAGAACGTCTCAAGCTGAGTCATTAATTATTTCAGTCAATCTTCTTCATCTAGCATGATTTTGGAAAAGAGTACGTCGAACATTTTGCCAGAGCTATGTTCATTTGCCTATTGTGAAGCTGGGTGTCGGTGTGGGTTTGAGTAAGGTTTATCATCTTATCTACAGTCGAACCCACACCCACTCCTTGGCAGTGTTAATGGAAATTTTGCAGCACAAAAGACTATTTCAATTGGCAGTGTTACTGCTTCACATTCACTTGTTGTCACTGATCTCAACAGACACTAACTTAGATATAGTTGTTGCTAACTATAATGGCAACAGCATATCTATACTAATTGGTTATGGTGATAGCAACTTTGCAGTAACAGTGGTGCTTGTAGCTGGCATTCACCTATACATCATCGTTGCAGGAGATATTTCAATGGTGATCCTCGACCAGATGTGGCACTCACGCATTTTATCAGTGAAGATGTTCCCAGGGCGAACATTCAGATAATAAGACCTTACAAGAATCGTACGTTTGATCATATTTGATCTGATACGATCAGACGAAAACCGTACGGAAAATCGTAGTCTCTGATTTCTTACACTAAGTCGTATTAACAGATCCTTGTAAGAATCTGTTGCGTCGTGAACTAATTACAGCACCATTCTATTTAAACTAATATGGCCCTCAAATAGCACTATAAGTTTGTNAACATAATACCGTGAACCACATTTCCATTTCATCTGTCCCATATTACACATGTTCACTTTTTCACCTAGACACTTACCACACTAGATCTCTCCTCCAATCAAATCGGACAAAACGGAGCACAACATCTCGCTGATGCCTTACAAAATAATACCGTGGATATCATTTTCTCTTCACTTATCTGATAAACCCTTCTCCACTTTTCACACAGACACTTAGCATACTACGTCTCAATTACAATCGAATCGGAGACAATGGAGCACAACATCTCGCTCATGCATTACAACATAACACCGTGAGTGTCACTTTCTCTTCATCTATCTCGCAAACGAATCTCCACTGTTTCACACAGGCACTTACCACACTAGACCTTACCTCCAACGAAATCGAAGCTCTCGGAGCACAACATCTCGCTGATGCATTGCAACATAACACCGTGAACCATATTCCCTCTTCATCTAGTTGATATATCCATCTCCACTTTTTCATACAGACACTTACCACACTCAATCTCTCTTCCAATCAAATCGGATCTCTCGGAGCACAACATCTCGCTGATGCATTACAACATAACACAGTGAACCATATTCCCTCTTCACCTATCTCACATACCCTTCTTCACCTTTTTACACAGACACTCACCACACTAAGTCTCTACTGGAATGTTATCCGAGACGACGGAATTCAGCATCTCGCTGGTGCATTACAACATAACACCGTGAGTCACATTCCTTCTTCATCTGGCTCATTTAGACATCTCCACTGCTTCACACAGGCGCTTACCACACTAGACCTTACCTCCAACGAAATCGAAGCTCTCGGAGCACAACATCTTGCTGATGCATTACAACATAACACGGTGAATGTCATTCTCTCTTGATCTATGTCACAAATCGGTCTTCAATTTTTCTCACAGACACTCACTACACTTGGACTCTACAACAATAAAATCGGAGATAACGGAACACAACATCTTGCTGATGCCTTACAACATAACACTGTGAATATAATTCTTTTCTAATCTTTCTCTTATAAACATCTCCGCTTTTTCACACAGACACTCACTGCACTGGATTTCTCCTGCAATGAGATCGGAGCTCTCGGAGCACAACATCTCGCTCATGCATTACAACATAACACTGTAAATATTAATCTCTCTTCATCTATTTGATATACCCACTTCCACTTTTTCACACAGACGGTTACCACACTAAATGTCTGGAACAATCAAATCGGAGACAACGGAGCAGAGCATCTTGGTGATGCATTAAAACACAACATGGTAAGTATGATTCTCTCGTCGTCTATCTGATACACTTGTCTCCACTTTTCCCCACAGACACTCATCACACTAAATCTTGACTCCAATCAAATTGGAGACAACGGAGCACAACATCTCGCTGATGCATTGCAACATAACACCGTGAATATTATTCTATCTTCATCTAGCTGATATACCCATCTCCATGTTTTCATATAGGCACTCACCACACTAGATCTGACGTCCAATCAAATTGGAAACAACGGAGCAGAACATCTCGCTGATGGATTAAAATATAACACCGTGAATGTCATTTCCTCTTCATTTATCTTGTATAGAGTTGGCCGGTTTTTCACACAGACACTCACTACACTAAGTCTCCGACACAATGAAATTGGACCTCTGGGAGCACGACATCTCGCTTATGCATTACAGCATAACACTGTGAACCTAATTTTATCTTCAGTTATCCGATAATCCTTCTCCAATTTCTTACACAGACACTCACCACATTAGATCTCTTCGGCAATCGAATTGAGGACAGTGGGGCACAACATCTCGCTCATGCATTACAACATAACACTGTGAACATCATGCTCTTTTCATCTATCTGATATACCCATCTCCACTTTCTCACATAGACGCTCAGCACACTGGATCTCACCTCCAATGAAATCGGAGCTGTGGGAGCACAACATCTCGCTGATGCATTACAACATAACACTGTGAACATCATGCTCTTTTCATCTATCTGATATACCCATCTCAATTTTTTCACACAGACGCTCACCACATTAATTCTCTGCTGGAGTCAAATTGGAGACATCGGAGCGCAGCATCTTGCTGATGCATTGCAACATAACACCGTGAAGATCATTCTATCTTCATCTTTCTCTTATAGACAACTCCACTTTTCTCCATAGACACTCACCAGACTAGAGCTCACTTCGAATCAAATCGGAGACAACGGAGCACAACTTCTCGCTAATGCATTACAATATAACACTGTGAATATCATTCGCTTTTCATTTGCTTGATATAACTATCTCCACTTTTCACACAGACACTCATTGCACTAGATCTCTCGTCCAATCAAATCGGAGACAACGGAGCAGAGCATCTTGGTGATGCATTAAAACACAACATGGTAAGTATGATTCTCTCGTCGTCTATCTGATACACTTGTCTCCACTTTTCCCCACAGACACTCAT
>CAJNSZ010000665.1:23855-40760 GCA_905329745.1 Rotaria sp. Silwood2
AACCTTCTTGGAAGTTTGGATTGGGTAATTATTATTAATTATTATTTATTTTTTTTAAAATAATATTTATTTATTTTTTTTTATAATTAAAGAGATGAAATATTAACTAAACAAGGTATTGATACAGTTCAATTAGAACCAACTCCATATAATAATACAAAATCTGCTGAATATCAACAAATGTTTAGTGGTACACCATATCCATTTGGTCTTGATCCTATTTGGCAATTATCAGAAAATAAAATAACATTTACAAATTCAGTTAAAATGAAATTTGCAATTATTATTGGAATTATTCAAATGGGTTTTGGAGTTTTTCTTAGTTTATGGAATCATTTGTAAGTTAATTTATTTAAATTTATTTATTTATTTATTTGATATTAAATAGACATTTTAATCATCGTTATGCAATATATCTTGAATTTCTTCCTCAAATAATATTTTTATCATGTATTTTCTTTTATTTAATAATATTAATATTTTATAAATGGACACATTTTGATGGAAGTGTCTCAACACAAGCACCATCATTACTTATTCGTAAGTTGTTTTTTTTTATTTTTATTTTAAATAAATAAAATATAAATAAAATTATTTTAAACAAAAAAAAAGAATTAATAAATATGATATTATTATCATATCCATCGGAACCTGAAAGTTCAAGAACATTTTATAGTGGTCAACAAGGAATTCAAACAGCTCTTATTATACTTGCTGTTATTTGTATACCATGGATGCTTTTAGGAAAACCAATTTATAGAATTATCATGAATAAACGACGAGCTAATGTAAGTTTTTCATTAAACATTTTTTTTTTTTTTTTTTTTAATTTATTTTAAATTAAATATAAAACACAAAAAAAAAAGTATTCAACAGTAGCAAATCATACAGAACATGTTGAACATGATATTGAAGAACAAACACATGAACATGATTCATCAAAAAAGGTTTTAAACAAATCCGAAGCTTTTTATATAGATTTTTTTAAATTAAAATAAGAAATTTTAAATAATTAATAATAATAATAATAATAATAATAAAAGGTCTATGAATGATAATAACTAATAAAATGCTGCTTATTTTTCTAGAGAGGCATTGTGCTTGATGTTGATGTACGGGATACAGATACTGATGAAATGCTTGATGATGAACATTTACACCAACAACACCATCAAACTGAAGTGCTTTCTATTAATATTCTACTAAATAATAAATAATTGTTGTTATTATTTTTTGTTAATTTGTTAAATTTTAGGTTGAAATGAGTGAAGTATGGGTTGAACAAGGAATTCATACAATTGAATATTTTCTTGGTTGTATATCTCATACAGCTTCATATTTACGTCTTTGGGCGTTATCATTAGCTCATGCACGTTATTTGACTTTTTTTTTTTTTTTAATTAATATTTTAAAAAAAAAAAAAAAAAAAAAAAATCTTCTAATTAAGAATTAAGTGAAGTATTATGGCAAATGGTATTACATATTGGATTATCAATGAATGGTTATATTGGTTGCATAGCATCATTTCTAGTATTTATGCCGTGGTCATGTTTAACCGTATTTATATTACTTTTAATGGAAGGACTTTCAGCTTTTCTTCATGCACTTCGACTTCATTGGTTTGTTTTGTTTACTTTTATTTATTTGAATAATAATTGTAAAAAAAAAACAAAAATTTTTTTTTTTTTTTTTGTTAATTTTAGGGTTGAATTTCAATCGAAATTTTATAAAGGTGAAGGTTATCCATTTATTCCATTTTCTTTCCGACTTTTATTAGATGAAGTTCCTATTGAAGGATAATTAATCAACATATATAAAAACATTATTTATCTTAATATTGTTCGTCTCGTCAATTAACTTATCTCTTTTTTGTCTCTCGATATCTATCTGTCTATCTTTCTCATTAATTATTTATTTATTTAAATCATCTATCTCTATCTCTATAACTATTTATCTAAAATAAAGTTTCGATTATCTTATTTTATTTTTTGTTCGTTGTCATTGTCAAAATGTAATCATTTTAAAAAAGAAAAGAACAAATAAAATAAATAAAATCTAAAATATTAAAGACAAAAGAAAAAAATATGTTTTAGATAATCGTCATTGTTTTTATGTAAATTGAATGGTATTAAATGGGTCATTTTCAACCGATACTTCCTCTATTTAAAACAAATTTAACAAGACGACGTTCTCGTACATGGCAAATTCTTGCTTTAGTTGTTTTAGTTTTTCTTGGTTTAACATTAATTGCTGTTCGATATTTACCAACAGTTGTTATTGATCCAGTATCAGTACTTAAAAATCGAGATTTTAAAGATATATTTGTTCCACCAATACCTCGTCCACCAATAAATTGGCCTCATCAAGATCATAATCATTCTTTACATTTAGTTGATGATAAATCAAGATTAAAACAAAAAATTGATGAAAATAAAGCCAATTTAATTAATTTAGATGATAATAATCATGAAAATTCAAATAATATTGGTGAAAAAACAAAATTATATAAAACATCATCTCAAAAGTCAATATTACCTACAGAAAATTTAACACAATTATTTAGTCATATGTCTATTGAAGAACTTAAAAATATTCAATCTGTTGATATGCGTCGAGAAAAAGTTCGAGAGGTTAGTTAACGTTTTTTTCTTTTCTTTTCTTTTCTTTTTTTTTTTCTTTTCTTTTGTTCGAATCGTTTATGATTGAGAAAAGAGTTGAGTGTTCGTTGAAGTGTGACAAACGAAATGTGCTCATTAAAATGGTTTGATCATATCACATCCATTAAACACACTGTTTAATGAATGAATAAAGATGGGTAACGTTACGGCTGTCATCACATATATTCATCATTATCGATGACCGATGAATAACTATCTTTATTTCAATGTCGCAATGTTCAATTCAAATAAGCAACAAAAAAAAAGAAAGAAAAAACGAAAAAGAGAAAAAAAAGCGTTGTGTCATCAATCTAAAGATCTTTCTTCTCGCCCTTTTAACCAATAGATGAAAAATATTGTTTGATATTGTGTCGTATGGTTTTTTTTTTTTTCTCGTATGAAATGTGTTTATTGAAGCGTAACTTTGCCCGTTCAATGGGTCAACCTATATGTATAGATAAATATTCAATTCATTCATTCATTTATATCGGACGACACTCACATCACATTCAACATTCGATATATTGTTGATTATATATTTCAACATTTATATTAGAACAATATTCTATATTCGACATGGGTCTCTTTGGAAATAAACGTGAAAAATCTGAAAAGGCAGATAAATATGAATATAATTCATCTGGTAAAGGTGCTCGATCTGGATATGGTCCATCATCAATGGCTGGTACACCACCATCACCATATTTAACAGGTGGTTCTCCTTTTTTTGATGCTTATGGACAAGTTGCTCCACAAGGTAAAATGGGTAAATATGGTAAATATGGTGGTCAAAATAAAAATCTTTATGCTGCTGATCCAATGCAACAAGCTATGTTATTACCACCTCAATCAGCTGCTGCAATGCAAGCTCAAGCAGCAGCTATGTTACAAATGCAACAATATATGCAAGGACAAGGCGGTGCTGGTCAATTTGCTGGTATTCTTCCACCAATACAAATGCCATTAAGTGCTGCTCAACAAGCTGGATTAGTTCCAAATCAAGTTCAACCATTTTTTGGTTTTGCTGGACAACAAATGGGAACACCTTATTTTGATCCAAATACTGGAGCATATCAACAACAAGGTGCATTTGCTCCTTATCAACAACCAAATATGTATGATCCATCATTAGCAGCAGGAATATATGCTGGTCCATATGGTTATATGCCAGCTGCTTTTTAAATAAATTTAGACAATTAGTGTGAACTGTTCTTTTTCTTTTCTTTATTTCTTTTTTCTTGTTTGAAAAACCTTTTTTTCGATCAGTCACTTATATACGAACGGATATGAGTTGAGATAATCGAATAAAGGTGAGTGTTGTCCGGACATCAAAGACGTCTTCTAAACCACAATTATCCATGTCACAAGTCTGGAAGTTCGATAATCTCAATTGTTTTTCTTTCGTATTTCGTTTCGTTTTAAAATATTCGTTTTGTTTTATCTTCAATAGTCTTTCTTTTGTTGTTTAACAACTATTTCTTAATCATTTTATCGTTTTAATCGTCTTTTATTCAATTTGATGTTTTATCATAATCATAATTATTAATCTTAAATTAATCTAAAATTGCAAAACAATGAAACAAATTGATTTTCGTTTGAAAAAAGAAAATAAATTAAGAAGAGAATTGTTGCTCACTTGTGTCATATATGAATATCGAATTTATTTATATTTAATCAAAACAAAAACTTAATTCTTTTTAATAATAATAATAATAATAATAATAACTATTGGTTTTTTTTTGTTTTTTTTTTCTATTGATTAAAACAGATGATATATCATGCTTATTCAAATTATGCTAAATATGCGTGGGGTGCTAATGAACATCGTCCTATATCAAAAACAAGTCATTCAGCCAATATATTTGGATCAAGTGCATTAGGAATATCAATTATTGATAGTATTGATACGATTTATTTAGCTGATATTAAAGAATTTTATCAGAAATCTCGAGATTGGATTGAAACAAAATTTGATCCAAATCTGGTTTGTTAAATTATTATATTTTTTTTCCTTTTTACTTTTTTATTAATCGAATTTACTTTTTTTTTTTTTAGCCAAGTGAAGTTTCTGTATTTGAAATAAATATTCGTCTTGTTGGTGGTTTTCTTTCTATTTACGCCTTAACAAATGATAAAGTAAGATTATTATTTAGATAAAAATAAAAATATTAAAAAAATCCTTTCGTTTATATTATATATTTAATTAGAAGAATTTTTAGTGATTTATTTATATTATCGAATAAGTCAAACTACAAGCTGATTGACTATGATAAGACAAGACAAACATTTAAATAGAAAGTATATTTCGAAATATTATCAAGATCTTCAATAAATTTTGATAAATTTTTTTCTTAAAATATTCTTCTTTTCTATTGGAAAATTTCGTCTAGATCAAAAAAACAAAAAAAAAATATTCTTTTAAAAAACGAATCGAAAACTTCGAGACATGATCGATAAGATAAATTGATGAAATTATATAAGATAAGATAAGATTTCTATTTGGAAGATAATATCAATTGATTATTTTTATAATTAACAAAGTTAATTTGATAATTATAGAATATTAAAACAAAACAAAAAAAATAAAAGAAAAATTTCTAATATATTTTCAAATAATGTTTTCTTGTGTCTTATTAAATATCAACAAGATATTTCGAAAAAAACTTATTTAGACATTCTGATCTATTGAAAATCTATTTTTAGGATTGAAAATATTATAGGAAATTATCGTTTATTATGTAAATAAATTTCAATAAAACACATTGCAGATATAAGAATAGAGAAAAAAATGTTTTTGTTTTTTTTTTATTTGTTAAATAAAATTATTAAAATGATTTTTTTTTCTAAACAAAAAAATATCTTGGATTAAATAAAATGATAAATTATTTAAATGATAATAAAAAAAAAAGAAAAGAAATTGTTGTATAATTGTAGTTATATCTTGATAAAGCTGAATTAGTAGCAAATCATCTTCTTCCAGCATTTGATACTCCAACTGGAATTCCTCATGCTCTAATAACATTATCAAAGTTAGTTTTATTTAAGAATTTTATTTAAAATAAATCAAAATAACTTAAAGTGGAGCTTCGAAAAATTGGAATTGGGCTGCTGGTGGTTGTTCAATATTATCGGAATTAGGAACAATGCATCTTGAATTTCAATATTTATCTCAATTAACAGGAAAAGATATTTATTTACAAAAGGTCAAAATCTTTTTTTATTTTTATTTTTTATTTATTTTTAAATCGATGAAGAATATTTTTCTTTTTATTTTATTTTTAGGTAGAAAAAATACGAAAAGTTCTTAAAGAAGCATCAGAAAATCATATGTATTATAATTATATTAATCCCCAAACTGGAAAATGGTGTCAAAGTAAATTTCAATTTTTTTTTTTTAAATTTACAATAAAAAAAAAGACATAAAATTAAAATTCTATTCTAGAACAAGCATCTGTTGGTGCATTAGGTGATAGTTTTTATGAATATTTATTGAAAAGTTGGGTTTTATCGGGAAAAAAAGATGAACAAGCTCGTTCAATGTATGAAGATGCTATGAAAGTTAGTTTTGTTTTGTTTTATTTTAAATAAAATAAAATAAAAGTAAATTTATTTCTTAATTAAAGGCAGCAGAAGAATCAATGTTAAGAAAAACTCCAACAACAAATTTAATGTATTTTGGTGAACAACGTTCAGGTCGTTTAGATCCTCAAATGGGTCATTTAGCATGTTTTATTGGTGGTGTTTATGTATTATCTGCTTTATCTGGTGCTGTATCATCTAATTCATCAATTAAAAATCAAATGGAAATAGCACAATCTATTGGTAAAACATGTCGAGAATCTTATATAAGAACAGGTTATATAGACAATTTTATTTTAAATTAAATATTATTTATAAAGTTCACTTTTGTTTTTGTTTTTAGCAACTGGTCTTGGTCCAGAAACATTTCATTTTGAAAGAGTTGATGTTGAAGCAAAATCATTACGAGATAATGAAAAATATTATATATTAAGACCTGAAGTTATTGAAACATGGTTTTATTTATGGAGAAGTACACATGATCAAATATATCGAGATTGGGCTTGGGATGCTATTATTGTATGTTTTACTTTTAGATCTTTTTCTTGTTGGTTTTTTTTTTAAAATTCAATATTTGAATTTATTTAGAGTCTTGAAAAATATTGTCGACTTGATGGTGGTTATTCCGGTATAAGAGATGTTTATTCAGCATCAGTTACTCATGATGATGTACAACAAAGTTTTTTTATTGCTGAAACATTAAAATATCTTTTATTAATTTATTCGGATGATTCTTTCATTTCTTTAGATACATATGTCTTTAATACTGAGGCTCATCCTTTCCGTATTCGCACTTTATAAATTGTTATTATTTTTTTTTTCTTTTCCTTTTTCTTTTTCTTTTTCTTTTTCTTTTTCTTTTTCTTTTTCTTCTTTGTTATATTTTATCTATGACTTAATAAATTAACAAATCTTCGCATTTTCATCTTCAATTTCATAAATAAATGATAGAAAACTATCAAATCTTTATTTGACATAAACGGGGGAATAAATTGAATTGATTTATTCATTAATGTTCATCTTATGATCATTTATATTAATCGAAATCAATTTCAATCTGTTCATTGTATTTCTGCACGGAATTCATTTTTGAGTCTGTGTACAAATCAATTAAATTATCGGCAAAAACTTTAGTTGACTCGTATCTATAATGATAGGTTTTGTATTGTTTTTTTTTTTTATAAACTAATATTTGTTCTTATATAAAACAAAAGAGAATTAAATATTGTTTCTAGTTATAATAAAATAATATCGAAACATTGTCAAAAATATATGCATTTCGTACTAATGTGATTTATCACAATAGGATCAAGAAAAAGAACAACAAAAAATTGACGTAGACAAACATTATCTCTATAGTCTTACCAAAAAAAAAAAAAATGAAATAAGAATAGATTAACACTTAATGAAGAAAATCAGATAAAAAACAAAAATTATATTTTGATAAGAACAATTATCATATTTACAATATTTTTAAAGTAAATTCGATTGTCTCAATAAAAAACATCACGAAAATTAACTTTACAATAATGAATTGAAAATTTTCATAAAAAAATATTTTATAAAGAAGAGTTTTTTGAAAAAATTTCAGATATTTTCATTTTCTTCTAATCTAGAACATAAGAATGTTAAATCTTTTTTGACATGGAACTATGGCAAATTTTGACAATAAACTATTTTCGTTAACGAAAAGACTTAAAGTCAAAATTTGAAAATCAGTTTGATTTATGTTTCTCATGAAGAACGACGAAATTTATTTGAAATACGCGATCAAAACTGGAATATGTGTTTTTAGGGAAAAAAAAAATCGTAGAAACTCTTTTCATAATATTCCCAGATGATTTCAGTCAATACTATGCAGATTATCTCAAATCGAAAGCAATTAAATCAGTTGATGAACTTGTCTTGATGAGAGTAAATTTTAATAATGCACGAATCGCCAGAGTTTTTGATGAGATTTTTTTTTAAAAATAATTTCTAAATCGAAAATAATATCTATTTCGATAAACTTTATTGATTAAATTTGTCTTAGTTTTAATAACATTCTATACGTTTAAGATTTCTTTTTTTTTTTTTGTTTTGTTACAAAAGCGAAAGTTTCAAGAGAATAAGAAATAAAATGAAAAAGAATAGTTTTTATTTGATGATTATTAAGAAAAATGATAAAAATGAGTTACATTAGAAAAACCTTAAACATTTAATTGACATATAAGTTAAATTGAGTAAATAATAAATAAAATGATATATTAGTCATTATTAAATTAAATAATTAAATTTGTTGTTATTATCTCTCTTTCAATTTATTTTCTTGTATAGTTATACTAAAACCAAATGATCAAATAATTAACATGAAACAATGAAATATTTAATTGTTGATATTTTATTTTGAATTCTAAAAAAAACTATTTAAAAATCTATTTATGATCTTTTCTTATATTTATTTCGTTCAGAAAGAAAATCGAAGATAATATCATTCAATATATATTTATAATAAATCAATTTTTAACTTAATTAAATTCTTCATTCTTAAATTATTTTTTCCATAAACTTTATTTATAATAGATATTTTTATATTTTTAGTTATGTTTTTCGTTTAAGTTCAAAATCGATTGGGAAATTAGATTTTTTATATTTGATTGATTGACTTTTGTTTTTTTGTTTTTGTTTTGTAATTAATTCAAGGGGGAACAAACTGATTTCAATAGCTGAAATCAAGTTGAAGCCATTTGAAATCACTTGAAATAACCCGAAATCATCTGAAATCACATGAGATCAATGAAAACCATTACTCATGTATTCATGTCAATTTCTCAGAATTTTGGATATGCAAAAACAAAAACAAGAGTATCAGTTTCTAATATAGTTTCTGGTGATTTTATCACAAAATGAATAGGAAATTAATGATAAGTCCTGAGACCTTTATTTTCATGATAATCCAATATTACGATTTTACATTGATATTTAATATTATGTCAAGTAATTCATGAAGCAGATGATGTAAATAGCTCTATGCATGAGCGAAGGATAACAAACGAATTTCTTGATTTCTTCAATTTCGAATGATTTTTTCGGTTAGTGATGAGTTCTATCTAAGGATCCAACGGTAACGGTACCGTTGGTCCAAATGTACTACGTTGACACACTAGAGATACACTAACTTCAATTTCGACCTAATTGGAGTTGAAATCCGTGAAAAATACGAAGTTATCGTAACATAAATAATTCCTTTAGCAACTCCGAGTGACGGAAAATATCGATTTCTTTTGTAAAGGTTGACCAAAAGTATTCAGAGTAGAGAACATGCCTGTGAAGGGAAGTATAGAATTTCGAGAAGCTGATTAAAGAATCAGATTCTTTGATTCTGAATATCTGCGATCAAGGTTTATAAAAAGATCTCCATTTTCTCCAAAACCTTTTTCATTTTTAATGAAAGAAGCTACTACACAATTTGGAAAAAATGGTTACAAATTCAGTTTCTTCAACCACAGCTAATTTGGTCAAACTATAAAAAAATCACTACTTCCATATTATAGTCTTACCAAAATAAAGGAATGAGATGCAACAATTTTTCTTACCCAATAACTGTCAACGAATAGGTAACGTTCGGCCTTTATTCAATTCCAATTCGAACTAATTGAAATGGTGATCCACTCAATTTCAAATAATACTGATCGATTCCAAGTCAATAATCTAAGTTAGAGTTTCAGGCGTCAGGGTTAAAATCGATGAAGCGAGTTAGCGCATCAGGGACCTAAGGTGATGACCATTTTTCCCCATTATTCGTATGTCTTTCTGCTAATAGAAGACAATTGTGCTAACACGTCGGCAATTACTATAGGTTTTTCATGGTTTCACCATCCACATCGTTAGACGCACGTCAAAAATCTTTAATAAAAGCTCGCGAAAAGAACGTTACTTTCACATTTCAGGTCACTTTTAACCGGAAAATTGACTCTGCAAGTTATGGTTAGCAATTAAATGCCGTTTTAATAAGAATCTACTACAAATCGAGCAGGACACTAATGATACCAGTTCACCATATCATCAGGAGAACGAAGACTGGTGCGATCGATACTACGATGAATCACTCGATAGTTCACCGCTACCGTTGCATTCATAATTCTATCACTGGAAATAATTTATCATCTATTCACCGCGAATCACCGAGAATGATCAAAATTACTAAGAAATAAAGGAAAGTCATGTAAAATAATAAATAAAGAGGAATTACTAGAAGTAGTATTGGCAATTATTGAAAGTAAAGAAAAACCAAATGCATTCAGTGAAAATCAAGGCTTTACTTTCAACTATATTGATGAAGATTTTCTATGATTTAGAGTGATCTCCATTGGTTTCTGATCATTTCCCATAGTTTTTAATTGCTTCTGATATTTTCCGACACTGTAAAACCAGCTACAGTCAATTATTCGCATAATTTTGGAATTAAAGTGATTTTTGTAAAATTTTAATGATGTCTAATGACTCTTAGCTTAGAATTCAGTTGCTTCCCTTATATACAGGAGTGAAATGTGACTGGATGCTCCTCGGTCATCGCTCAACTTCGACATCTATGAATTTATTGTCTACTGTCTTTTAACAACAAATCTTATCGTTGTGTTCGACGACTTTCTTTACATCTCCTTATTTTTTTTCTCCGACCAAACATATACAACAGGAAATGGTCGGATATGATGAGTTTCCCGTGAATTCCCGAAGCAGAACTCTTAAGTCAGCTATGGGTTAGTTCCCAACAGTGTGGGCATCTGGGAGAGATTCAGATACGAACACTCATTTTCGATGAGATAGCCGTCTAGGTCCCTATTTTTTAATCAAGATGACAATATAGGGTGTGATTGTGGATGTCGAGTGTGAATAAAGAAAAAACATGCACCACGTCATCTATATGAGCGATCTTCGAAAAGACTTAATTTTTATTTATTCAAACGAAAAAGAGACTAAAAATCACTGTGTCATTAAAAGTTGCAAACATACTATGGGTCTTCAGAAAGCAGAATAGCCGAGCTGTTCTCTAACGAACGGCCACTGTGCTATATGTATGACCATACGACACAGTCAGTTTCATTCCAGTCGTAGGGCAGGTAGCAGTAACATGAGCATGAATCGAATATAGATTAAATGGCATCGAATAGCAAATCAAAGTAACCCTTGCCTGTCCCTCGTCGTCCTTCGAAAATTATCATACATAAAATAAATGATATTTGTACAGATGATGAGGAGTAAGGACGCGAGTGGGTGTGGCTTTGGAATAAGACAATGCATCAATGCCAACCTACAGGTACTGCAACATAGTCACACCTAAGCAACCACTTCCCGTGCCATACCCCTTACCTGCGCATCCACATTCCCCATAGAAGACAATGGGTAACCAAAATATGTTTCTAACTAGGCTCTCGATCTGTAACTTCATATAAAACAATATCTGTCTATGAAAGTCTATGAAAACCCAACAAAAGAAACAAAATAAAGTTTTTTTTTTCCGTATCTGATTTAGAATTTGCTAGTTATACTCCAATCATTACTCCTATAGGAAAACATCTTTAAACATAATTTTCTATTCATATGGCTATGTGACTCTGAAAAACTCCATGCAATTCAGATACTTGATTGAGAAACATCGCAACAGATCTTTTTCAATGATTGCCTAATTTTCAAGGTGTTTCTGAAACTAAAGTACATATTTCAATGGAAAAAGACCTTTAAAGACTTTCCCCGGATATGCCTTTTTCCTGATATGTTTCTGTAGAAATAAGATCTAATTCCGATATGATTCCGCATGGATACAACTAAATGCTCATCGGTTTTAGTATCCGAGATCAGTATAGTTACATGATTTTTTCAATCACGAAAAGTGTTCGAAAATTACCGGTTCTGGCACGCTTGTTTAACGACTGGAATACAGCTTTTATATTCCGCATATATTTTTTAACAGCAATTACACGGGTATCAGACGAAATTGACGGGAAAATGGCTCGTCTTCGACAAACACCTGCGGTATCTGGGAGCCGTAGGTCGTCGATCTGGGTTTCTTTATCACGATTTTCTTCAGTGAAATTTGCATACTCTTATAATATTAGTCCAATTACAATAATATCGATCTTTCAATGATATAACGAAAGATGACTGTTTTTATTGGTACTAGAAATCATTTGAAACCACGAAATCAGTTTGTTCCCCCTTGAATTAGTTATTGAAAAAATATTTTTTAAAATAGAATTTAAATAAAATCAAGTAAAATATATTATCTGACATATTTTTATGTTCGAAACAAATAAATAACTATAAAAAAACACAGGAACTGAAGAAAATATTTAAACTGTAAATAAAAAAATAGATACAATAAAATCGAAAAAAATTTTATTTTACTTTATCCATGAAATTTTCATTTTCTGAAAATGAATCTGATCGACGAGAAACAATGTTAAACTTCGATTATTTTTTATTTTTTATTTGTTGAAAATCGTCAAAAATGTTCGAAAACATCATGAAAAACTCATTTGATAGAAATTTTTATTCTTTAGAAAGAAAAAATAGTAAACGTTTATTTTTTAAATAAGTTTCTCTTCTCGATGATAAATTTGAAAAAAATCGATTAGTTCTGCTAATCAAATTCGATTATAAATATAAAGTATTGACTATCATTTGTTAAACAATATATTCAAGTCTTATGATTGTGTCTGTCAAGTGAAAAATCCTCCGAACAAAGATATGTCAATACTTTCTATTGAATCCGTTTTTGAAACTAATCTATGCTCCATTAACAGTTTCATGAATAGTCTCATTAAACAATAAATTAAAGTCTGAAAAAAATCAAATTAGACTTAAAGCGAAACAATGAAAATGTTTTGATAGTTTAAAATGAAAAAAAAACCGAATATCATAAGTCTCTAAGAACAAACATCTTTTGTTTTGTTTTCTAATTTTTGCTTGAAAACTTATTCTACAAAAGATTTTTTTCTAAAATTATGGAAGATCACGCACTACAGAATTCGGCAGATAATCTCGGATTATATTTCAAATATTGACACAATTGTTATGATAAAAAACGTTTTCATAATTGTTTTATTTTTGAGACAGTTACAGTTAAATCTCTATTGATTCTTTTGATTTTTTGTCGATAGGAAAAATTTCTTTTAACAAAAAGAAACAGAACTATTTTTTTTAGAACAAAAGACTTTCTATCAAATAAGTTTAGAATAATCTGATTAGAGCGAGTTGTCTGTATTTAAAAGAAAGAAAAAATATTCGGTTTTTAAAAAGTATTATCCATTAAAATAAGAAAAATGTTTGTTCATCGATTATTTTCAATATAGATAACCAGTAAGTATTTCACTGTATAGTGTGATTAAATGGATTATAGTTGAAATTTTTTTTATCTTTAATTTTATTTTTATTAATCTACTCTTGTTTATATTGTCTCGATAACTTTCATTGATTATAGATTTTTAAAATAACATAACAAAAAATATATTGATTATATATATAGAGATTATTTAATGATTATTTATTTCAAAAGTCGAACAAATATAAAAGACAATATTGAATTTTTTCTATAATAAAAATATTTTTATTTCAGAATAATAAATAAATTTTATTTATTTATTATTAAATCTGATTGTGATGTTTGTTCTCTTTGTTTTTTCAATGATAATATAATATTTGTTTGTTTTATATTGTTATTGAATAAAAAATTGGATTAATAAAATAAAACATTGAAGAAAAGTTAACTTTGTTCTATATCGATCTGATTAGATTCTCATATAAAAAAGTTCGATTATTTAAAAGATAACAAAGCAAAATAAAAAAAAAAAAAATAATGTCAAGTATCAATTTGTTTTTTTTGTTATTACAGTTTTAAGTTTGAGATTAAAAAAAGAATATTTTATTGTTATATTGAAGAACAGATGATCATTTTCACATAAGAAAAACCATTATAAATATAAATCTTCTTTGAAATAAAATTAAAAAAAAATGAATAAAATATTTTTGTTTTTTGTTTCTTTTTTGGTTTAATATGTTTCATTTTTGTTGTTGTTGTTGATTAAAGTGACTTAAGTTGAATATATTATTTGTAGATATGTTTCGATTGAATTCTTCAATATTAATAATATTTATTTTTATATATTCAATAAATAGAAGTGTTGAAACAATAAATGAATTAATTGAAAATAGTGTTGAACATTTATTTTCATTATGGACAATTCCTTGTTTGGAATGGTTACTTGTATTTACAAATGATGCTGTTTGGTATCATCCGAAATTTCCTGATGGTTTAAAATATAATCAATTATTAGATTTTTGTCAAATGAATCAACAAACTAAACCAGCATTATTTCGTCAAGATGGTCAAATAAGAGTTACAATAAGTGGTAATACAACATCATCGTCTTTATATCATGTCATCGTTCCTTATGTTTATGGACAAATTCAAAATGATAATAATAATTCATTATTTATCAATAGTGGTTATGAATATATTCAATTAGTTAACAATTCGAAAAATCAACTTCATATTAATATGGTTGTCGAATTCTTTAATCGAGCTTCATTACCATTCGTTTGGCCACCAAACAATTAATTAATAACACTTATAACAGGTTTTTTTCTTTTATTATCATTAAATAAAGGAGACGTTTATTCATTAATATTCTTTCTGGTTAAACATAACAAAAATCAATACAAAACGAAATTTCAATTATTTATTAAATAAGAATATCTAACAAGTTGTTTTTCCTTCTCTTTTGTCAATATGAATGCGATTGACCCAAAAATTGAATCAATTTCAAAGTCATCTTTGAAATATCCCAAATAGATTTACTAAAACATGTTCATTTATTCTTCAGTATAGTGAAAGATGCCAAAGAATTTTTTCTAACTACTCAAATATCTGATTGAAAAAAGTGAGTTTAATCTAATCACTTCGAAAATGATGATAGCAATAGCTGTTATTTACTGAATAAAAAGAAAAAAAAAGGTAAAAGGATGTTTCGAAATTAGACTGAACCAAACTTAGTCTTTATTATTCCAAATATACTACTGGCTAAAACTATTCCCCCTCAGATCTTAGTCTCTATGAGAGCTAGGCGTTTGAAAATTCGTCTACAGGTATTTTACAAAGAAAGTAGATCAACGGTACCATTATAACCAAAATTGAACAAACTATAATAGAGTTATAATAGGTGACGTGCATGATCACTGTGGACTTCGTAACTCGAAAATAGAAAGATATTTTTAGTTGAGTAATCTCTTATTTTATAGCCTTGTATTATAGCTATTTCTAGTATAAATTTTATTGAAGTCTATCAAATTGTTGATGAATTGAATCATTTTTACTGAAAACATTCATCTATACAAAAACAATAGAATGACATTGAAAACTCAATAACTCAGCAAGAGTTTGATGAATCCATCTGAAATTCTCAAAAGATATTTCTCTATGAATGATTATTGTTTCTTGAAAATCTCAGAAGCAAACACTTCACCAAACGAAAATGACACATTGATAAACATCGCGAACTTGTCATGAGTCTGTAGTCTCAATTACTTAAGCAAATGAGCTCATCTTTGAAGCAATGAACAGCCATCAGTTGTGCTTCGATTTCATGCTAAAAGATCGATAATTACTCATATATTAGCTGAAAATCAGCATAAAATTTCGTAAATCTATTTTTTGCTATTTTCCTGCCAAAGCGGGAAAATGTCTTCGGATATCAATATTTCACTTGGAAAGATCATTTCAGACGTTTCGAAGTTTTTAGAAAGTGATACAAACCAGCTGCCTGCATCAGAGTATGAAATATTGACATTGAAATTGCTGATAATTATAATAAAACTGATATAGATAAGTGATAGTATTCCTATTCTTTAATAACTGCCTTCTAGCGTCTTAAAAGTATAATATTTATCATACTATTATAAAACCGATTGATTGTATAATATAATTTCATATGAAGTTCTAGCGTGAAATTGGCTAAATATCTGAAGTAGGATGATTTCTGTTATTCAATAAAACTTCGAAACGTCTGAAATAAGTTTTCGAGATGAAATATTGACATATGAAGACATTCACTAATCGAGCTTCTTGGATCTATTCTTTCCAGATTCTTATTTTTCTTGATCGGTCAGGCAATCTTCTTTTTAATTGTGAATGTCAGAGAAGATTCTTTTGACAGAAGAGAAAAAAAGATTGTTGCCTGAAAGTCAAGATAAAAAGAAACGTGACTGAGTACCAAGAAAAACAAGAAGCTGGAAAGAATAACAAGATATTTCGAATTTCTCAAAAGTCAAACAAGATTATTTTGGTAGGAAAGGAAAGAATATTCTTGACCGGTGTTCAAGATAAAATGAATCTTGACTGATCGATCAAGAAAAACAAGAATATGCAAAAAATTACAAGATAATTAGAATTTCTTGAGGTTCTAACAAGATTCTTATAACAGAACAAAAAAAAATTCTTGCCTGAACTTCACAACGTATCGCATCCCAGGTCAAAAAATCTGACATCAGATCTTGATAGATCTTGTCAGATCTTGCACATACAAGATTTTTTATATGATCTTATAACAGAATCCGGCAAGATCGTATAAGTTGATTTTTTGTAAGATTTGATCAGTTTCTGATTGAAAGATGTCAGCAAAAAACTTGCAAGAAT
>CAJNSZ010000665.1:40768-54975 GCA_905329745.1 Rotaria sp. Silwood2
TCTTGTGGTTCTTAGAATATTCTAAAAGTTTCAGCGCAAACGGATGTTTTCTCCTGAAGATAATGCGATCGCAAGAAATACTCATATTTCGCAGCACGGTCAGAAAATCCACTTTTCTTGAAAATTGATTATCTTAAGAAGAAAACATTCGTTTACATTGAAACTTTTAGGATATTTTAAGGACCACGAGGCCTACATATGATAAAAATTTGAGCTCGAAATGCCTTCATTTACAAAAGGACATTGCTGGTGGATTTTGGGATTTTTTTCGGATTTTTCATAGATTGGCAATCCCAAAAATCCGCCGTTTCCCCCTTGAACACCAGCTTAATGAATGCCCATATTTCTCTTCCTCATACTGTTTTTTCTCCATTGTGTTCAATCGTCGAAAATGTTATGAAATGAATCAGTGGTCAATATCGGTCACATAGACAATGACTGCTTAATCTATTGGTCGATTTATTGATTTATTATACTATATTCACCACGTATGTCATATTTATGAATTCTTAGTTCAGTTTGTCAGTCAATGAAATGAAGAATTCAACTTTATTTGAAGATTTATCGAACGAAGTTTTATGTGAAATCTTTGATTATTTAAATGCATTCGATCTATTCTTAGCATTTACTTCTCTTAATGAACGTATTTCAACTATTTTAAAATATATTTATCTTCATATAATGGTCGATTCGATGTATTATCGCTATCAAATTGAATTTCTGTCTCATCATCTGACATTTCATTCTCATCAAGTTATTTCGTTGGATATATCTGATAAAATCTGTGATCAAATAGATACTATTGCCTACCTTTTTGACCAATATAACTTTCCTAATCTTCGTTTCTGCACATTTCGATGTCATGATGAATCATCCAAACTGAAAAATGTCATCAAACGATTAAAGAAACAAACTCACCTTGTATCACTTCATGTATTTCAATCCTGCGATGCTAAATATGATTACTTGAACAGAAATCATCCACATCTATTCAGTGAAATTGTTTTGTTTAACATACCATTATCACTTCGTTGCGCTACTCTTCGATTTCACTATGGTTGTTCTCAATTAATAACAACTACAATTATAAATACAAATCTTACTTATCTGGATTTATTGTTCTACGGCAAAACTTTTGATCAGATATTGTGTTATTTTCTAATTCCCATACTTCGTATACAAAAATCATTGCGACAAATGAATGTTATAATTAAACATCCAAATATGTCACAACACAATACCAATTTCAAGTAAGACTGTCTAAATAAATAGCATTATCAATCATCTGCTTATATAATACGAGTACGAATGAAATCAATCATTTTATTAGAAAATGAAACATAAAATGATGTTTTTTTTTGTTTAGTATTCCAAATCATCTATCTATAAACAAAAATGATTTACCTACAGTAGCATCATTAAAAAAATTTGATTTACAAATCCTAACAAAGTTTGATATACATTCACTTGATGTTATTCTTCATTGTATGCCTAATCTTCATGAAATTATTTTTACATTTATTACTAAAATTCCTAATATACCATTTATTGATATTTTATTTAATGGAAATATTTGGCAACAAATATTGATAAATCATGTTCCATATTTGAACAAATTCAATATTCATATATCTGTTCTTACAGATAAAGGATTATTCGATTTGCAGTCGATTCTTGACTCATTTCGATGTTTTGTCACACAATATGATGGTTGGCATATGGCTGTCACTCGATTGCAACCCTTTGAAGAGCCCATAAACTGTAAGTAGAAGAAAAGATGTTGTTCGTTTGATAGAGCTTTAACAGTGAGTGTAGAAGTAACAAAAAAACAAAGGAACACTTTTCTCATCGTCGTTGCTGATTGACAAAACTAAAATAAAATGAGGTCCTTTTCGTTTTATATCAAAAGGAACATTCTTAAAAAACTCATTTTACGATAGCAGAACTAAAGGATAAACATTATTTGTGGAACTTTAACATTTTCGATATAAATTCAATGTCTGCTTTGTTTTTGATGAGAATGATTATTCTTAAAGTACGAGAAAATTTCAGCCTTGCCGTTTCTTTCTTAATATGTAACACGAAGGAAGGTATAGAAATGTTGTTTAATAGAGATCAAAAGTATATTAGTTGGTAGAACTTAATCTAAGGAATCTAATAATATAAGTTTCAATCAGAAAGCGTTCAATTTTTTGTCTGCAAATGTGTTTTTTTCAGCAATCTCAAATACTTAAAGTACTTATTCTGTGTTTAGACGAAGAAATTGTTTTGCACACATTGAACTATCAACATCTCGTACCACGTCATGAATATTATGAAATAACAAATATATGTTGTAGCACAATTGAAATGATATCAACATATTCATCAGATACGAATAATCATCGCTTTCAATCTTACATCAATTCTATAGAATTTTTTATGCCAAGATGTATGGAAGGACAACCTGTTCAATCATCTTCAAATATTCCATTTCAAAATGTTAATTCGCTTCTAATATACTTCTTTGAAAAACCATCAATAAACTCTTCTGTAAAAAATGTATTTACATTAAGTGAGTAACCATATATCATTGAATCATTAGTAATTTTTTATAAATTAATTGTGTTTTTATTTCTTTCATTCAGTTTATAGATATTTTTACAGAATTGAATCACGTGAATATATTGATAATCTTTCATCTCTTATTAATTTATCAAGCATTGTTACTTTGGAATTTAGAGACAGAAATCATTTAAGACAATTACATATTGTACCGTATATTTTATTGTAAGTTTAATTGTTTAGAGAAGTTTAAGATAAATATATTAGGTTAACAATCACATAGACAACTATCTAGAAAAGTACTAGACTCTAGTTAATATCTCACAGATCTGGTATAATCATTTGTTGTCTAACTATTTATTTTTTAATTCGTTCTTTTATAACAGATTTACAAAATGTTGATTCCAAATATGTAAAAGTCTCAAAAGTGAACGTAGGAAAAATTGATTATCTAAAAAAATCACGATGACTTGTCTCGCCTGAGAACTTGTGGTTAACTCTTAATCGAGAATTAAATTCTCTAGAATATTCACTATAAATAAAATTTTTCAAATGCTAGGAAGTTGACCAAATATTCAGAAGATCGATAATAAGTGTTAAAACTACGAGCAAAATCGATATTATATTCGAAAAATCAGCATCGAAAACTAATTTAGAAAACGCCCTTTGTGAAATATATTTAACCATAAAAGATTGATTCCTTATCAGTCAATGCTTTCTCGCTTAGTATTCAATGGTGATTTCGAATGTGGGAGTGGTTTGGCTGAAGAATGAACTATCGATAGTTAAATAAATCGATTTTGCTCCTAGTTTTAAAAGTTATTGATGTGCTTATGAATATTTTTGAAGAAACTACTGGCGTTTCGTAAATAGATGAATAAATCCAAAGTTATACTAAAGTGGTTCGAAAGACAAAAACTTAGCTGATTTCAGTTGAAATATATTAGATTTACATTGAATGACTCTGAATGAAAATTTTTAAGCTAATAAATGTAATATTATGTATATTCACCATTTAAAAAACTTATTGTTTGATGATATGTCTCATAATAAGAGATACTGATTTCATCAGATTTCCTATTGATATAAGAGAGTAGTTTCTGAAGAAAAATGTACACAGAATCGATTGATTATATTTTATGTTGAATAATCAATTGAAAATAATTTTGTTGTCTTTATTTGTTTTAGAGCATGTGTAAATGTAAAAAAACTTATAATGCGTACTTCGTTGTTTGTTTTACCAAGAATCATCAACAATCGAGATCTTACTCGAAGTTTTAGTCGAATAGAGTATCTTAGATTATTCGATGATTACTTGTACTTTAGGTCGAATTCTGGAACAAAAATTGTGCAATGTTTTCCCTATTTAACAAAGATTGAAATTCGAGTTTTTAGACTCGATTATGACATGCCATTTATCGAAGCTTTTCTTACTGGTTTTAAAAAACTACGTTTGATGATCGTAGAATTTCTTATTAATGATTTACCAGATGTTCCGATTTCACGAGACTATGTCACAGAAAAGCGACGTCAATCATTTGGTTTAAATAGAAATGATGAATACAAAGTTAATGTATTACTTGGAGATGATGATTTGCGTATTTCGATTCCATAATTATTGTCTTATTATACTATATTTTGTTATTTCATTTCATATGAATAAATTAGATAAACTGTCAAGTTATCCTATGTAGAGGATTATTCTACTTAGATATTGTTGGTCAGGAATAAACGTTCAATAAATATAAATAAACATGTTCATATTTCTTCAACAAAGAATGATTAACGAAAAAAACATTTTCGTTCTTAAACCTTTGTTTTTATTTGACACTGAACTTTTGATATCGATCAAAACTCATCAAATATATATACTATACAGATAAATTAAACTCAAAGTTGAACAAATTTTGTTACTGAAAAAAGGAATGTTTAACAAAAAAGAAGGTATCAAATGTTTTTTTTATTAGATGCTATACACAATTGCTCATTGTTGGTTCAAAATCAAGATCTTACTTAAGAGTATAAATTAAATCATCAACATGGATAAATTCAGTTTCAGATAACTATTAGATCAATCTATTTTGTTATCTAATTAAGAAATACAAAAAATAAAATGGTCTCTTCAAAGTTTTTGAAAAATCCTTGATTCGAACAAAAATTATAAAGATATTTTTATTTATTTTTCTATTCTTATATGAAGATCAACTGCAGATTCTAAAGACTATAAATATATTGGATCAACATCATATTAAATAATCGTATCATGATCTTATGCTAAATTAAAGAAATCGAATTTTATCTTTATTTTAACGAGGTTGAAATTGTAAATTTCGATACTAGACTGATTGGTATAATCAAATCAAGGATATCATTTTCTGAATTTGATTTTTATAATTAAGGATTAATAGGTCTAAATAGTAAAATAAATCCTAATGAAAGAGAACTTACAAGAGATTTGTTTTTGAAAAAAAAAGATGAACAGATTTTCTCTATGTAAGTCTTTTGTGAATCTACCTATCTTCATTTATGTCATTGCACTTCATTAGAAACGAGTTCTACGTTTTATGGAAGTTATTAAGAACAAAACGAATAAATTTATTCTCAAGAAAAATCACTGGTTTTCATCTATGGGTTTATTCAATTTTGACATATTATGATATCTTGAATGTTCAGAGATTTTTTATTTATAATTATAAAATAAATTTCCATAGATAATGAATATTAACGATCGATTAAGTTATTTTACATCACCAAATGAATCGAATAATGATAGAATAAATATCGAGTTTTGTAATGAAAAAAAGTTCTAGAGAAACGTGATAATATTTCACTACTATCAATCATAAGATCTGCACCGATAATACCATCTTCACTTAATACAGCAGGGCTTTTATATCTCATGACATTCCTAACATCAAGCAAACATATATGAATTCCAATACATTTAAGAAAAAAGAATCTCTCCTTTATTTGTCATACCGAGTTAATTATTAATGATTTGGATGGTTTTAACTAATTTATTGATAATACATTAAGATAGGTTTCTTTGTTTATGCATATATTCAATAAAGCAAGTAAACGGAGGATTCGACTAGAACCAGATGCATAGATTTGTCGAATAAAACAAAGCGTCTCCATANTATTCACAATGTATGTCATATGTATGTACTCTTAGTTCAGTTTGTCAGTCAATGAAATGAAGAGTTCAACTTCATTTGAAGATTTATCGAACGAAGTTATATGTGAAATCTTTGATTATTTAAATGCATTCGATTTTTTCTTGGCATTTGATTCTCTTAATGAACGTATTTCAATGATTTTAAACTATATCGTCTTCATGTAATTGTCGATTCGATGTATTATCTTTATCAAGTTGAATTTCTGTCTCATCATCTGACATTTCATTCTCACCACATTATTTCGTTAGATATATGCGATCAAATTTGTGATCAAATAAATACTATTGCATACCTTTTTGACCAATATAGTTTTCCTAGTCTTCGTTTCTGTACATTTCGATGTTGTCATACATCATACAAACTGATAAATGTCATCAAGTAATTAAACAAACACACTCAACTAGTATCGCTTCATATATTTCAAACCTACGATAGTAAATATCATTACTTCAAAATGAATCATACAAACCTATTCAGTAAAATGCTTTTGTTAAATAAACCATTATCGCTTCGTTGTGTCACTCTTCGATTTGATTATGATTGTTCTCAACTAATAACAACTACAGTTATAACTACAAATCTTACATATCTAAATTTATTGTTCTACACCAAAACTTTTGATGAGATATTGTTTTATGTTCTAATTCCCATTCTTCGTATACAAAAATCATTGCGACAAATGAATGCTATAATTAAACATCCAATTATATTAGAATACGATACTACTTTCAAGTAAGAATGTTTGAATAAATAACATTATCAATCATCTATGTATGTAATATGAGTACAAATGAAATCAATCCCTTTATTAGAAAACGAAACATAAAATTATGTTTTTTTTTAGTATTCCAAATCCATTATCTATGAACAAAAACGATTTACCTAGAGTAGTCTCATTAAAAAAATTCTTTTTAGAAATCCTAACACAGTTTGATATAAATTCACTTGGTATCATTCTCTATTGTATGCCTAATCTTCAACAAATTAGTTTTACATTTATTGCTGAATATCTTGATACATCATTTATCAATATTTTATTCAATGGAAATATTTGGCAACAAATATTGATAAATTATGTTCCATATTTAAAGAAGTTCGATATTTATATATCTGTTCTTACAGATAAAGGACTATTCGATTTAAAGTCAATTCTTGATTCATTTCGATGTTTTGTCACACAATATAATGGTTGGAATATGTCTGTTACTCGATTGAGAGCCTTTGAAAAGCCCAAAAAATGTAAGTAGAAGAAAAGATGTTGTTTGTTTGATAGAACTTGGGCAGTGAGAATAGAAGCAACAAAACAAAGAATGGAACACATTTCTCACCACCATTTCTGATTGGCAAAATTAAAATAGAATGAGGTCATTTTCATTTTATATTAAAAGAAAAATTCTAAAAAACTCATTCTATTATAACAGAACTAAAGGCTAAATAGTACTCGTGGAACTTTTATATTTTCGATAAATATGCAATGCTTGCTTTTTATGAGAAATAGTTGTTCCGATTTTTGGATATCCTCTCTGTCCCCTTCCCTCCTGCTATGACCGTTTTGCGTCGCTTCTGCGACAAATTCATCTATTTTAGTTGAAATGATGTTATCATGAGGAAGATAATGAAGAAGTAAGTTTTGGTGTTTCAACTCTTGTTCAATGAAATCTTCTCATGTTTTCACGAGAATAATATAAAATACTGATAGACGTTAAAGTAATCATTCTATGTTTAGCTGAACAGATTGTTTTGTGCACATTGAACCATCAACATCTCCTAAGACAACATGAATATGGTGAAATAACAAATCTATATTGTAGTCGAATTGAAATGATATCAACATATTCATCAGATACGAATAATTATCGCTTTCATTCTCATATCAATTCGATTAATTTTTTTTATACCAATTTGCATGGATGGACAACATGTTCAATCATATTTAAATATTCTATTTAGAAATGTTAATTCGCTTGTAATCTTCTTAGAAGCCCATCAATGAACTTTTCTCTAAAAAATGTATTTACATTAAGTGAGTAACCACATGTCATTAAATCATTAGTCATTTTTTATGAATTAATTGTGTTTTTTATTTCTTTCGTACAGTTTATAGGTATTTTTATAGAAATGAATTATGTGAATATATTGATTGTTTGTCATCTCTTATTAATTTATCAAATATTGTTACTTTGGATTTGAGATGTTTTATTGTAAGTATTACATTCTGGTCAATATCTTATAGATCTGGTATACTCATTTGTTGTTCAACTATTTATTTTTTTTAATTAGTGTTTTTATAACAGATTTATGAAAAACATATTATAAATAATTTCATTGTGTTTAGTTACGTAAAAATTATATTAATGAATGTTGATTCGAAGTATGTAAAAGTTTCAAAAGTGATCGTAGGAAAAATCGATTATTTCAATAATAAAAAAATTCTTTGAATTGATCAAAAGTTTTGATCATGATGATTTATTTCGACTGAAAACTTCTAGTTGAACTCTTAATCGAAAATAAAATTCTCTAGAATATTCACTAAAAATAAAGTTTTCGAAATGGTACGAAATTGACCACATATTCAAAAGATCGACAATAACTATGGAAACTATGAGCAAAATCGATATTATATTAGAAATCAATATTGAAAACTAATATAGAAAAGGCTCTTTATAAAATATATTTAACCATATAAGATTGATCCTTTATCAGATTCAGATATTTTCTCGCTTAGTTGTCGATGGTGATTTCGAATGTGGAAATGATTTTGCTCCCATTTTAAATAGTTATTGCTGTTATTATGAATATATGATCAAACTACTGGTGTTTCGTAAATAGATGAATAAATCCAAAATTATATTAAAGTAGTTCGTGAGACAAAAACTCAGCTAATTTCAGTTGAAATAGATTAAATTCACACTGAATAAATCTGAATAGAAATGTTTAAGCTAATAAATACAATATCATATAGATTCACTATATAAAAGTTTATGTTTGATGAAATATCTAACAATAAGAGATATTAATTCCATCCAATTTCCTATTGATGTAAGAGATTAGTTTCTGAAAAAAAATGTACACAGTATTGATTGATTATATTTAACATTTAATAATCAATGAAAATTAATTTTGTTTTCTTTATTTTTGTTTTTAGAGCATGTGTAAATGTCAAGAAACTTACGATGCGTATTTCATTGCTTCTTGCATCGATAGTCATTGATAATCGAGATCTTACTCCAAGTTTTAGTCGAATAGAACATCTTATATTATTCGATGATTACTTGAACGTTATAGCAAAGTGTNTATTTTATTGTAAGTTTAATTGTTTAGAGAAGTTTAAGATAAATATATTAGGTTAACAATCACATAGACAACTACCTAAAAATTTACTACACTCTAGTTAATATCTCACAGATCTGGTATAATCATTTGTTGTCTAACTATTTATTTTTTAATTCGTTCTTTTATAACAGATTTACAAAATGTTGATTCCAAATATGTAAAAGTCTCAAAAGTGAACGTAGAAAAAATTGATTATCTAAAAAAATCACGATGATTTGTCTCGCCTGAGAACTTGTGGTTAACTCTTAATCGTGAATTAAATTCTCTAGAATATTCACTATAAATAAAATTTTTCAAATGCTAGGAAGTTGACCAAATATTCAAAAGATCGATAATAAGTGTTAAAACTACGAGCAAAATCGATGTTATATTCGAAAAATCAGCGTCGAAAACTAATTTAGAAAACGCCCTTTGTGAAATATATTTAACCATAAATGATTGATTCCTTATCAATCAATGCTTTCTCGCTTATTATTCAATGGTGATTTCGAATGTGAGAGTGGTTTGGCTGAAGAATGAACTATCGATGGTTAAATAAATCGATTTTGCTCTTAGTTTTAAAATTTATTGATGTTCTTATGAATATTTTTGATGAAACTACTGGCGTTTCGTAAATAGATGAATAAATCCAAAGTTATACTAAAGTGGTTCGAACGACAAAAACTCAACTGATTTCAGTTGAAATATATTAGATTTACATTGAATGATTCTAAATGAAAATTTTTAAGCTAATAAATGTAATATTATGTACATTCACTATTTTAAAAACTTATTGTTTGATGATATGTCTCATAATAAGAGATACTGATTTCATCAGATTTCCTATTAATATAAGAGAGTAGTTTTTGAAGAAAAATGTACACAGAATCGATTGATTATATTTTGTTGAATAATCAATTGAAAATAATTTTGTTTTCTTTATTTGTTTTAGAGCATGTGTAAATGTCAAAAAACTTATAATGCGTACTTCGTTGTTTGTTTTACCAATAATAATAGACAATCGAGATCTTACTCAAAGTTTTAGTCGAATAGAGTATCTTAGATTATTCGATGATTACTTGTACTTTAGGTCGAATTCTGGAACAAAAATTGTGCAATGTTTTCCATATTTAACAAAGATTGAAATTCGAGTTTTTAGACTCGATTATGACATGCCATTTATCGAAACTTTTCTTACTGGTTTTGAAAAACTACGTTTGATGATCGTAGAATTTCTTATTAATGATTTACCAGATGTTCCGATTTCACGAGACTATGTCACAGAAAAGCGACGCCAATCATTTGGTTTAAATAGAAATGATGAATACAAAGTTAATGTATTACTTGGAGACGATGATTTGCGTATTTCGATTCCATAATTATTGTCTTATTATACTATATTTTGTTATTTCATTTCATATGAATAAATTAGATAAACGGTCAAGTTATCCTATGTAGAGGATTATTCTACTTAGATATTGTTGGTCAGGAATAAACATTCAATAAATATAAATACAGATGTTCATATTTCTTCAACAAAGAATGATTAACGAAAAAACATTTTTGTTCTTAAACCTTTCTTTTTATTTGACACTGAATTTTTGATATCGATCAAAACTCATCAAATATATTCTATAGAGATAAATTAAATTCAAAGTTGAACAAATTTTGTTACTGAAAAAAGGAATGTTTAACAAAAAAGAACGTATGAAATGTTTTTTTTTATTAGATGCCATACACAATTGCTCACTGTTGGTTCAAAATCAAGATCTTGTTTAAGAGTATAAATTAAATCATCAACATGGATAGATTCAGTTTCAGATAACTATTAGATCAATCTATTTTGTTATCTTATTAAAAAATACAAAAAATAAAATGGTCTCTTGAAAGTTTTTGGAAAATCCTTGATTCGAACAAAAATTATAAAGATATTTTTATTTATTTTTCTATCCGTATATGAAGATCAACTGCAGATTCTAAAGACTATAAATATATTTGACCAACATCATATTAAATAATGGTATCATGATCTTATGCTAAATTAAAGAAATCGAATTTTATCTTTATTTTAACGAGGTTGAAATTGTAAATTTCGATACTAGACTGATTGGTATAATCAAATCAAGTATATCATTTTCTGAATTTGATTTTTATAATTAAGGATTAATAGGTCTAAAGAATAAAATAAATCCTAATGAAAGAGAAACTACAAGAGATTTGTTTTTGAAAAAAAAAGATGAACAGATTTTCTCTATGTAAATCTTTTGTGAGTCTACCTATCTTCATTTATGTCATTGCACTTCATTAGAAACGAGTTCTACGTTTTATAGAAGTTATTACGAACAAAACGAATAAATTTATTCTCAAGAAAAATCACTGGGTTTCATCTATGGTTTATTCAATATTGACATATTATGATATCTTGAATGCTCAGAGATTTTTTATTTATGATTATAAAATAAATTTCCATAGATAATGAATATTAACGATCGATTAAGTTATTTTACATCACCAAATGAATCAAATAATGATAGAATAAATATCGAGTTTTATAATGAAAAAAAGTTTTAGAGAAACGTGATAATATTTCACTACTATCTATCATAAGATCTGCACCGATAATACCATCTTCACTTAATACAGCAGGGCTTTTATATCTCATGACATTCCTAACATCAAACAAACATATATGAATTCCAATACATTTAAGAAAAAAGAATCTCTCCTTTATTTGTCATACCGAGTTAATTATTAATGATTTGGATGGTTTTAACTAATTATTGATAATACATTAAGATAGTTTTCTTTGTTTATGCATATATTCAATAAAGCAAGTAAACGGAGGATTCAACTAGAACCAGATACATAGATTTTGTTGAATAAAGCAAAGCGTCTCGATATGAGTGAAACCTTCACCGACGATGAACTCTACTTAATGAAAAAACAAACGTCCGAAAAAAAATAGTTTCCTTATCTGATGCGTTATAAATCATGTGTTCTCCAAAATAAAAATTTCCTTCGAAAACTGTTCTGTAGTTTTAATAGATTATTCAATATCTGCAAAGAAGGTATTCCCTTTTCTGAAAGAAAGGGGTATACAGCGGTTAAAAAACGCTTAAAGTTTGTCTGTCTGTTCAAACCAATCAGAAGCGAGCTTTTCTATTTTTAGGTGTTTGGCCGTTCTGATGAAACTTTGCTGTAGGATATCGAGGGTGAGAAATCCGAATCTCAGGTCAGATCCTTGATCTGAGCTTTTATTGGTCGGGAAACTAATCAATCCGAAAGGAGCTTTTCTATTCTTCGGGCTTTCGATCATTCTGATAAAACTTTGCTATAGGTTATGGAGGGCGAGAAATCCAAATCCGATGTTGGATTCTTGATCTGAACATTGATTCGGCGGAAAAACAATCAAACGGAAACGCGTTTCTCTACTTTTCGCGTTTTACGGGTCATGGCGAAAACTTGTTACAGGTTATTGAGGGCTTGGAGTCTATATCAGGGAGTGGGTTTTCATTGGAGCATCCATTTGTCGATAAGCTGAACAATGAAAAACAAGTTTTTTTATTTTAGAGGTTGTGCGCGTTGCGATGAAATGTCGTGTGTGAGTTGCATGTTGTCGGTGACGGGTATTGTATTTGTGGTGATTGGTGGAGAGAGTTGTGTGGAGGTGCGTAACGAGCGTTAGTGTTAGCATGGTGGCTGAAATACTCTTTTGAACTACTCCGTTACACATGCTCATACACTTTAGCGATCACAGTCATAACTGCAGCCAAAATGATACCAAAATCGACACTGTTAATAAAATGAGCTAGAAATTTTCGAGGATGAGGAGTCCGAATCAAAAATTGGTTTGTGGCAATGTTGTGGCTTTATTTTTTGAGTTAGGGAAGAATTTTTTGGCGAAAATAAAGATCTTGTCATGAAGGTTGTAAGAAAGTCTTCAAGATGAGGTACTCGAATCTAAAGTGAATTATTTTCGGTACTCTACTGGTGCTCAAGCATATGATGTGTTTTGAGAGTATTCCTGGAAACTCAATCAAATACCAGAGGGGAAGATGTAGGAGAGATAGGAGTTATAAGGATATAGGAGGTGTAGGAGATATAGTAGGTATAGGGGTACAAAAGTTATACTAGATGCAGGAGAGGTAAGAGATACTCGAGGTATAGGACACATAAGAGATATAGGAATTATCGGGGATATAAGAAATGTAAGATATATTGGAGGTACAGGAGATATGAACAATTATTGAAGATAAATGAGATACTGTACAAACACATGTGACAACACATACACAAAGCATCGTACCTAGCGTGGGCACCGCGAATTGACGGATATACGCGACAGCACACACATAGCATTGCAATGTTGTGGGCCCGTCTATGCAAAATTAGAAGGGATTTGATGGTCTAGCATTTGAAGGTGATAGGCGACATCGTTTGTTTGTATGCGTCTCATTATGGTGATCATGTAACTTTTTTTGTTTTTGAGGAGATTCTATAGACACAGTTTATGAAAAAGTATTCAGGTTTATGAGATTAGATTTGAAGATTTGCTACCTGAATTTATTTCTTGCAGAGATGAGCTGTAAATTATTGAATATGTCGGAAAAGATGCGTATTTTCAACCACAATGACAAGAAATATGGTTATAAGACTTAAGTCAACAGTCTTTGTGTTGTTTGGAAGCTTCCAAAATTCCTCGCTAAATCATTCACATTCGTATGTTACTTTGAGACAGCAATTGAACTGAAAACTATAAAACATGGAGGACACAATTGAAGATTCCTCTTTAGAAATTGTCATATCTGGACGTACGTGGAAATCACAGTGGCTTCTGTTTTGGGGAGTAGTTCATATCTGCTGTATTTCCAATATGAAGTCGTTCGGAAATAAGATGATGAAGTTTTAGCCTTTGAGGATCCGTCACCCGTTTGTGATCAAATGCTATATTTTGGGGCCGTCCCTCTTATGAAGCGGCTTGAGACGCACCACCGCTATTAACGAGTCAAATTTTCTTTGGAATCAGTTTTTGAAGTTCTTTGTTTTCACCACTGGTACACATTTCTTGATAGTTTATTTTATAATTAATTCAGAAATCAAGTGTTGCGAAAAATAAAAACTAAATCCATTCCTGGAGATACTTTTTTAAAAAGGCAACCAATCTGAGGATGG